>JANBPK010001107.1:0-38564 GCA_027579435.1 Candolleomyces eurysporus
CTATGCCTTCTTCCTCTTCGTACTGGAGTGCTCACGCTGTCCCTGTCGTTATAAATATATTGATGTTAAACATTTCATCTACATATGACATAAACCGCGTCGCTCGCCTGATGCAAACCCGTCTTCAGTTGAATTCGTCGCCTGGATGCTCTCCCTGTTCGACTCCGAACAGCTACCCTTTCGGTAAGGAACAGCTGTATTGCGGTACCATCAGGCTCTCTCCATCTGCAGGAGCTCCTCATCTTTGGGGCCAAAGGGCTTTTTGCGTCTGCTTGATAGAAGGTTGCAATCATGCATGATACGCTCGAGTTAGCGCCCATTTGCAAGCCACATGGGCGGCCTCGTGCCCGCGTGAATTATATCTGTGCGATCGATGACTTCAATCTGCAATCGTCTTTTTCTCCTTCCATCACCATGTCTACTGCCTCGAGTGAGTCTGCAAGTGACGCAACCGCATCCTCAGGGCCTATCCTCCGTCCAAAGCCTGTCCGATGCGGTGGTACCGTCTTCTTCAAGGTGGGTAGAGTATCGATTGATCAGTTCTTTTAAACTCCCAATTTCAGCTGAACGGTGTCGCAGGTCGAAGAGATCGTCTTCGAGGTTCCTCGATATAGGTTCGCTGAACATTCTGAGGTCTTTGAGGCCATATTCCAACTACCTGCCGGAACCGACGGGACTGTTGAAGGACGAGACGAAGACCATCCGATTGAGTTGAAGGGCTATAAGGCGATGCACTTCAATTCTTTGTATAAGGTTCTCTACCCCACGTGAGTGCCATAATTACACGCGTAGGTCTGTAGTCAACGATCGACACAACGAGGATAGACCCGACGACCTTATTTCAGGTACCTTCGCATTGGAAAAGGATGAATGGGTTGGCGTGCTCAACTTATCAACCAGGTGGAGCATGAAGAAGGTGTGCATCATATTTTATCAACAATTCTCCAATGGCAAGTAATGAAGACCGCTTCTTCAGATTAGAAAACACGCCATTAACGAGCTCAGCAAGCTTGGTCTGAACCCGATGGAGAAGGTTGATCTAGGTCGAGAGCATCAAGTTGCGAAATGGTTCCAAGACGGGCTGAACGAACTTGTGTGCGAACATCCAATCCGACCTTTGACTGAACTCAAGTCTCAGCTAGGGGCGGAGATGGTGTGCACCTTGTTGTGGATCCGGGACCAAACTCTTCAAACATGTCCCGAGGGACGCTTCACCCTTACGGGTATTACTCTCGGGATGCTCGGGTGCCATTTTGACTGTCAAGCTGCGATGTTCACGGGTGCTATGTCTTGCTACTCCTGCTCCCAGACAATAGCAGTCAACGATTCAAACGCACTCTATTTAGCTCATGGGTCGGGAAACGCGGGAATATTCACCAAAGTTCCAGCTGCCGGACCTGTGACGTCACATTTCACCATCAACCTGGGACATGTGATGTGCAGGAACTGCTCGAAGTGCGCCTTTAGCCTTGTGAACCGCCACTGTCCCAGATGTTCCAGCCTCATTAGCCACGTAGATCTCAGGCTGATACCGGCTCATAGTCCGATGGATGCTTGTCAAAGAATACTTGAAGAATTTGGGGATGAAATTGCTAGATACGAATCTTGGGATAAGTAGTCGACTGCCGACATATGGACTTATGTACTGTCCGTTGAGGACCTTCCAATCCATTGCCTCGAAACACTCACATCCTCCGTTGCTGTCAGCCATCATGCATGCACTCAAGACCGTCACGCATTCTTGCGAGACGCCATCGTCTCCCACATTTCTCGCTTGCGTTCCCCTCCTCCCAAACTTTCATTCATCGTCAGCGGCAATTTTACGCAGTCGTCCCTCTTGGAAACTGTGCTCTTTGCTCATTTTCACGGGCTCCCTTTGATGGGCAGAAGGCCTGACATTTTGCGTGCAGTTTTAGATCATGTAATGTCCGGGCAGTGTCTTGCCACCCGCAGCGTTCATCAAGGTTGCAAGTCAATCCACCAGGAGCCGGATGCTGCCAGTGTAATAAGAACTACCCTTGAATGGTATTTTGAGATCTTGTTAAAAACACCTGTTGTCAATGAACAATCGTGCTCATCTCCCTTGGTGACAGAGGCACACATATAAATGGTGCAATGTATTAAACTGTAGAGAGAAGGATAAGACACTACGCAAACTGCGATGATGCCCGGACTTCTGAGAACGAGAGGTGACAGTAAGCTCTGAAGCAACCGACATGGACGACCCGTCGCTAATACTGTGTAATATAGGGACCAGTGACTCTGACACCACGGCGTCGACGGCTCGACGTCGAGATCGCAACGTGAACGGAATAATCGTTGTCGTTCGAGTAAGCAACTATCGTATTTATTGTCGATACATACTCACTTACGCGACACGAAGAGAGATCAGGGCCCATGAAAACTTCTGGGAAACGCTGAGATATTACGGGATGCCTACTCATGCGATCTTACTGAGTCCCTCAGATGTGCAGGGTACGCTGATTTGCGAGCAACCATTTCGGAATCACCGACACTCACAGAATGGATTAGAAGACGATTTGGACGATGTGTGTTCTGTTGATTGTAGCGTAATTGTAAATTGTAGTGTTCAAGTCTTTACGGTGTAGCTTCTCCAAGAGGAGCATTAGAGTAGCGGGCTTAGCGGCAGAGCCGCGCTACCTGTCGTTATAGAGATTGGCCCTTACCTCCACTAGCTGGCGCTTACCTGGGTGGCCGTGCTAGCGTCAGAGTCATGTGTAGTTTCCGTTTCAGGAACAACACCCTTGTGTCAAGATCTTATATTAGACTCGTGTGTTCGCTATGCTGTGCTCGTACTCCCTCCTTTCGTCCCTTTCCTTCTTCCGCTTGCCCTCGTTATCAACCATCCACATTCCATCTCTCGACATCTCAGATGGCCGAGAGCCCTCCTGCACGCGGTGAAATTTTGCTAAATGCTCACAATTCCAAATTGGCGGGCAGATCGACGACATCGTCAACGGAAACTACACTTCCAGCGACCAAGCGAGTACGTGATCCTGTGGGCCGCGGTTGTTTCTCTTAGCTCATGACTTGCGCTACAGCCCTCATTCAGATTCTCCGGCCGATTCTCGATGCCTCTCACACTCGAGATCGAGAGAAGTCTNCCCCCAGACTCAGCATGCTTTCCTGGTACACGAATCGATGTGATACGCATGATCGTCGCCTGGGCCGACAGCACGCTGCTGCGGAATACCCACGTCCTCTGGCTTTACGGCTTTGTGGGATGTGGAAAATCGGCTATCGCCCTGGCCATTGCTCTTAAATTCGAACGGAGAAACCGATTGGTGGGGAGTTTCTTCTTCTTCCAAAACACAGGCGATAGAAGCAGAATGGCCAGGTTCGCAACAACTTTGGCCTACCAACTGGCCGCTGCGATTCCTGAAGCTGCACCGTTCATCAAAAGGGCGATCACGGAGGAATCAGGGCTCCTAAATTTAAGCTTGGTGGCCCAGTTTCGTCGGTTGGTGTACGAGCCATTCAAAGCCGCTGCCAAGCGGGTTCGGCTCCTCAAGACGTTTCTTCTCAAGGGACCTTTCCTTATCGTTATCGACGGGCTCGACGAATGTGAGGACCGTAAGGATGTAGAAGCTTTCATTGACGACATGCTTGACTTCTTCAAGAAGAATCCTCTCGTCCCGCTCCGATTCTTGATCACCAGCCGGGTCGAACAGCACATCTCAGGCCACTTGAAGAACGATCAAGTCTGTCTGGAGAACCTGGTCAACCATTGTTCCCGCAGCGACATTGAAACCTTGATGGACACTTGCTTCGACGAAGAGAAAAAACGAAATCCCACCATCGGAGCCTACATTCAAGAACACGGGGATTGGCCAACGAAGAAGGATAAGGATAAATTGGTCGATCACATTGGTGGTTCGTTCATTTTCGCGTCCGCTCTCTTCAAGTACATCTTGGATCCCACCGACGACCAATCGACACCGATGGACCGTCTCCCCCACACCCTCAGCATGAACCCAGGCCTAGATACCCTCTATGCGAAAACACTCTCTCGTTCACAGCATCTTCCCCATTTCTCCGATGTGATGTCCACTCTCGCATTAACCTTCGAACCACTTCCGATTATCGGGATCGCAGGACTCCTTGGGATCGAGTGCTTCGAAGTCGTTCGGGTCCTAATCAATTTGCAAGCAATCATCCACATTCCGGGCACCGACGACCTACCTGTTACAATGTGCCACACATCCCTCCGCGATTTCCTCACGACCGAAAGTCGTTCCAGGTGTTTCTTTACCCCTCCTTCTTATCATTTCTATCTATCGTATCGCTGTTCTACCTTCCATGATGGGCGGCAACCCGATACTGCTGCTGCTTCTTATAGCATTGACCGCTGTGCAGAGCACTTCAAGCAATTCATCCACCTACCACCAGCTGCACAAGGACCATTCCCCCGTTTTCCTCAAACGCCTGACGCTTTCTACGCTCACATTCTCGCGAAATCAGAAAATGACCTTCATTTCTTTGACATTATTTCGGTCATCGCACCATTTCATGAGCCGACTTCTGTTGCCGAGATCAGCGAACTCCTCGGCATCGAAACCGCCAAAGTCGTTCAGGTCCTCGTCAATCTGCAACCCGTCATCAGCATCCAGGAGAATTGTGACTTACCTGTAGCCATGTGTCATACATCCGTCCGCCAATTCCTTACGACCGAAAGCCGATCCGGGCGCTTCTTTGTATCACCTTCATCTCACCTCAAGTTATCCTACAACTACTTCAGCCTCAATCTCAAGGACTTGCTAAGCAATCCTCAACTGTTCCCAGTGGTTATTCAATCAAGCAAGTGGCGCGATCGATCCCACTGGCACTGGCAGGAGTTTCTTAAGGCGATGTCAGAACCAAGTACTATCTATGATGAGCTTGACCAGCTCACTCACCTTCCCTCCCAAACTTCGTCATATTGTCACATCTTCTCATTCACTCGACTTTTTCTCTGGGTATTCTATGATCCTGAACCCAAACCCCAGAAGATATTGTCCGCCCTCACGAGGTGTTCTGAATCCTTGGCCTTGGCAGCAGAATGTGATAACGCACCACACGAATGGCTGCAGTATTCATTTCGTGAGCTTATGATTTCCTGTGTCACGAAGGCCAGCTTTATGGGCCATCTAGAGATACACCAAGAACACGCAATGACCTTGCAACACAATGTGAGGCGCGTAGAAGCGGCAATTAGAGCAAAGGTGGTTTTGCACTTTCTCTTTTATGTGTTCTATCTCACTCACAACCATGATTTTGATGCAGTTTTTCGGTAGTGTTTTGGAGCATTCATGGGATCCGAATGTCAATGAGATCCGCATGGACTGGGTATGTGCCACTGCGTCCTTCGATTGGATCGTTGAGTGACCCCTTTCACCCTGCTTTCATAGTCGCTTGAGTATTGGACAATTACCAATGCATATCTAGTAAGTTTAAATTCCATTCTCCTACTGTTGTTTTAGCAAGCTTAAAGGGTCTACCAGGTGTTAAAGTGGATGGTTGCCCATGTACGGGCTAGAACGAACTCTGCAGGGCCAGCTGTCACTTTTATTGTTAGCCTCAGTTCCACTGGGAACGAGTTTTCGGAAATCACAATCCGCATAGAACCCTACACTCAACCCTCTCCTGCGTAACTCTGTCATCCCTCTGTAAGAATAGATTCTGTACAGTAATAATTACGAAATCTTGCCCTTTCGATTAAGCCAGAGCACCGAGCGGACAGACCCAGCAGGTATCAAGGTACGTTTCAAGCAGCTAGATTTTGGTCAAATGAACGTTATCCATTCGGTTGACGATCCGACTTAGACCACTATTTCGAAATCGACGAGGAATTTGTGTCAATGACTGAAATAGGTAGAAACCAATACTGTACAAAATGGTACATACTTGCTAAAAACGATCGTGATACCCCAGCAATAAGAATAAGGGTCATACAAGCAGACGAATCGGAGTGCGCAACAGCGACGATAACATATCATATATATATATAACCTTCAAATCCGCCGGCTCCTGGATCGAAACAAATCACCAGCCAAACTTTCAGGCAGGAGCGTAGCCTCTCTCCACACCAGATCTCGCTGCGGTCGTTTGACCAAGAGGCAGGATACATCGACTCGTGGCATTCGTGAACTCCGGAACAGTGAGAAAGCTACGATGGCGAGGTCGAAGAGTCTGGACTTGAACTCGACTGTTGAGGATTCAACGGATACGAAACATATGCCGAGTGCTCGAAGGAAAGGGGTTGTCGTACGTCGACGTGATAGTTCATGATCTCATCATCACCAATCCCGACCAGAATCCTTCTCCCTGGCACAACGCTCTGCGCTCTCCGCCTCGTGACGATTCGCAGGAAGAGGACTCAGCGCGTCTCCGGTCCAAGAAGCGGCTTAGATTGTTCTGAGGTTTCTTACATTGGAACCTACACTTCTATTACGGTCGTATTTATCCTTGAGTCCAGACAGAATAGTATATAATTTCGAATCAAAAGTACAGCGTAAGGATAACAGTAAGAGTAACAGGACAGTTCGCGACATACGAGAGGTACAGAAAACGGACAGCAACTCTCTGCCCTGTATTCTCTACTGATAACCACCGGTTATCGGTCTAAAAGGATCCGAGCCGCCTTTCTCCAGACCAGCCACAAACGCCTCCCGCACAGCGCCAAGGTACTCGCCCAACCGTCTCCCATCGGCGTTGACGAAATCTTCGTACAGCTTATACCTTGAATCAGCGACAATATTAACGAGTTCCAAGGCTCGCTTGAGGTTTCTGGAGTAACTTATTAGTTACCGTTGGGAGTTAAAAATGAGTGTGAGCACGTACTCTGGTATCCACTGTCGCGAGTTAACCAGCGTGAAGTGGAGCCTGATGATAATCTCAGGAATAAAGATTTGTCGGATGCGAATTAGGTCTCGTCTTCTACGATCACCTGGAAGGAAGGACTGTCAGTTCCTACAAAAGGAAAACGATGGGAACAGCCACTATTCACCTGCCATTTGCTCGACGTCAGATACCAGCCACTCGGTCGTCAACAACTTCGTCACTTGCTCAAACGCTTGGTCGATTGAAGTCTGAACAAGAACAGAGCAATCAGTTATTTGAGTGGGTAGTAACGAAGAGAGACTGGACATACCCGATATTGACTTAACCACTGAGTCTTCTCGTCTTTACCCATCCCAGGTACATGTTGGCCATGCTGTTCGACAACCCTCTCAAGAGTCTCCCAAATGACAAAGAATTGCCGGTAATGGAGGTACTCGGTGGCCCGCTCTTCTGGCTCACTAATGTTTGCCAAGCCAGGTGGTAGTTTGTCAAGTAGCGAGAGCGCAGCTTGTACCCGCCCGACACCTACACGACGAGGGGACGCTGATTAGAAGCATGTCATTGCCACTGTAATCAACTTGGGGACTGACCGAGGAAGTATCGCAGGATAACATTTGTCTGTTCCAACGCGGTTTGATAGGTTTCTTCACTGAACGTTGTCCACTCGATGGAGCGCAACAAGAACGACTCCGCCTCTCCCAGAGGCTGGGGTAGGGCAATGATAGAGGGAAGTGGGCCTTTGGGTTCAGGGAGATGCTAGACGCTGGGTTAGTACGCGTGAACGAGACGAGGAGGTGGTTCAAACATACCTCAAACGCCGTACCGATTGTCCGCTCAGCAGCTACAATCGCAACTCGATGCATGTCCAAGCCGTGCTCGTTGGCTTGAGTAAGTGCGAGTCTCCTTTCCGAGATGTCCGCAGAGAGTTGGAGTGAGACCAGGAAGGCGGCGTATCGTTCGATAGCGTTGTCTCCCAACGCGCCGGCGTACATGGCGATGAGTTGTCTCTGCTCGGCGTCAGCGAGAACTTGGAGGTACGCCTCGAGGATGACTTGGGTAGCGAGAGGTGGTGTGGGGATGTCGATCATTTGCAGGAAAAGGCAGAAGTGAGCGAAGAACCGGCATAGTTGGGAGTATTCGAATGTGTCCTTGTTGAACTGCTCGTCGGATAGACCGCCAGCAAAGCCGTTGAGGAGGCTGTCCGTTCGGTTGAGGATGATGTGTAGTTGCGAATGGTGGAAAGCGTGCTCGGCACTCGGTCCTTCAACAACGGCTACATCCTTCAAAGTGCTCAAACTTTCAAAGACCTCGTTCTCCCATTCTTCTTGCTCCTGCTCGGAAGTGGTCACTGGCTCGCCTTCACCCTCCCAGAAGCCGGCACCCATCCTACCCAGCTCTAGACTCTCTTTCTCTTCGCAGATGATGCTAACTTGCACCCATAAATGGTCCTCCCATGTTCGACACGCCGACTTGAGGATGGTGGCCGCCAAAGGAGAAGGGGCGAGGGCTGCGTAAAGTAGGCGTTCTTGGTCGGATAGTGTGTTCTATAAAGGCGTGAATTTTGATAAAATAGAAGGTGACAGAGGCCATACATTCAAAGCGGCGTGCACACACGTCTTCTTCCACAGTTTGCGATTGCGGTTCCCTGACCATGACTCGTCGTCCATCGCATCGTCTTCTCCTGGTTCTGTTGCTGAAAAGGAAATGAGCCAAAATCATGATTCAGGCATTTCAAACTTACATATTGCAGGCCATCTGAACAGACGCGAACCAAGGATACTGGAAGCGCGCCATGGCTGATGAGCTCGCCGGCATAGTTCAACCGCCTCTTCCAGTCGACCTGCACGGACACATCCATAGAGTGCCTGCAAAAGGCTTTTTTCGTAGCTCTGTAGACGGCTTAGTATCCCTCAATTCAAAGGAAAGCTGTCACGTACTGCATCGTCTGAAGCCAACGCCCTGCCTCCGTCTCGATTTGGCGCGTCAGGGTCCAACTCCTTCACTAGCCCATCTCGATACGAGTTTCCTGACCTCATCCCCTGCAAGACATTGTGCTTGGTGAATTTCCAGTACCCCGTTGTTGCTTCCGGATGCGGCGGTGAAGGTGCAGTGTCTTGCAGCCATTCGCGTACCACGACGAGCTCTTGAAGCAATGGCGACGAGTTCATCACGGCCTGTGCCAACGTCGAGGGAGGTGTATACGGATTTGTGGCCAACAATTCTCGAGCCGAAGGTGTTGGTGGTAGTTCGGTTTTTCGAGCTGGGAGAATGGCCTGTAGTAGACTCCAGGTATTTTCTTCGAGGTGTAGGATTTCGATGTCCTCTGCAGGTGCATTTTGGTCCTCTAGCTCCTGGATCCTAATACAATTGACACAAAGCCTTGAAGCGTTGTAAGTTACTCACTGGTCCCTGCATAATCGTCGCATTCTCGGCGCGAAACCGTGCTCTGGATCGAGCAAAGCGGACAGGTCATCTTTCATGGCCTGGCCGAGGGAGAGAACATCCGCGGAGGCGACGAAAAGCTCCCTTTCTGACATTGTGTCTGGGCGTTGTGATGGACGGTGAGCTCGCGTTTGGCGACGACGTTGAGCGCGTCGAGCAGTTATTTGCGTGTATTTGCCTGGGCCATTCGTCGCTTTGCTCCTGTTTACCAAAGGCCCCTGATGCATCCCTCTCCCAATTCCCATCGCCCGCTGTCGGTCACGTCGACAACGTCATCATCAACGACGCGCTTGATGCTCGCTCCATCGTTGCGAATGAAGATTTACATCGTCGAATCTTGCCTACGTCTTTTTAACGCGACTTCCCAGTCAATCATTGTAGAAGACACGTAACGACGTGCACGCGGCCGCGGTCCAGGAGATGGCGTTGACCTCGACAGCTCGAGCTTTGCCAGCCGACCGTGTTCATCATTATCACCAACCTCGGACGAGCATGTGCCCATAATTGAGGGCGATCCCGCGGCTGTATCGTGGTTGCCACCAGTGTCATGGCGCAGAGGCCATTTCCAGTCTCAAAAAGTTCTTGTTGCCAGTCAAAGCGCCAGGCAGTGGGTACTGCAGCTATCACCTACATCGATGCTTCCTAATTGCAATTACTCAGGCACAGTCAGCTAGTGCCTGAGTGGAGCCTCTGGCTGACTCCAGTCCCACTAATCCCGATCATGGCAGGGCATGTCTTACCCTGCTGACTTGCCATTAATCGTCCAAACTGCGACAGATTCGGGCAGAACGCACCTTTCAGCATTTACCTTGTATTTCCATCCCTATCACTATGCTGGGGAAAGGCAAAGCACCCCAGAGGCCTGCCATCGAGCCCGGACGCAAGACACCCCGAAGAATTCAGTGGCTCGATGAAGACGCTCATGGCCAAGAACGAACTAGAAGTCCTGTGCATACTCTAGACCCTTCTGGTGAGGACGTACGTACAGAATATTCTTTTACAGCTTTCGACGAAACTCATGAACCTTCGACCTCTAGCCCGAGGCTTTCAACGCCTTGCGCGATGCATTAGAGAAGCATCGCGATTCAACCCTCGCCGCAACTCCTTTGAGCAAAATTCACTATTATTCACCTCGCTCTGCCCCAAAGGCTGTTGTCGAAGATTATGATCAAAGCTCCTTCTCAAGCGACGGTGAAGAGGATCAGAATGCTGGCTCTAGCGGCGACGGGTCTGGTACATTGTCCCCGGCTCCATTGGGACTTAGTATGGTGGACACAGAATTGCCCGAGGACGTAGATTCCGGATGGCCGAGCAAACACGATTCGCATAGGTATGCCAAACGCCAGGCGAAGATGATCGTCCGAACACACACGCACCGATTGGCGAGGGGAGAGCCAAGTAGTGCCCACCATCGTCACTCTCGGATTGTCGAGAAATATCAACCAACCGATGAAGACCCTTACGCCGCTGTAGACAAGGATGGCAGAGATCTTGAGAATGATGATGTAGCAGGAGAGAACGGTCAAGGCATCTTATCGACGTTGTTGGGATTGTATGAACCCCCTTCCACAATCGACGCTTCGAATTACGTGCCATCTTTCACGTCGTCGATGAGAGAATCACCCTCTAGCGATGGTGGAAGTAGCTATTTCGGTCCAGAGAGCTCAGACGGACAACGAGGCAAGTTTTTTTTACTTCTATTACTTTGCGGATACGTAGCTTACTATTTGCTATCAGCAGATGCCCATGGACGCTTCGATGACAAGGCTAGGAGGCGCCGTCGTATCCCTCGACCGCAAATTACCATTCCCAAGTTGGGACTGGTTTCTCGACCTGCGGAATCTAGAAGCGGGGCGGGTGTATTCGCCCCACTCATCGCGGCAACCGGAGGACTTGGAGGCATCGCTGCACCTCACCATTCCACACTCCAGCCGAACCTGAAGCGACCAGGCTATGGGCTGTCTCGGTGAGTGAATCACACCACGGATAAGTTCTTTGTGAATTGACCCTAAGGATCAGGTACTCGGCCGATAACGTTCCAATGACCCCGCTTCCTCCTGCTGTTCACTACGCGAAGTCTGAGTCAGCCACGGACCTCGATCGATATTCTCCTACGTCAACGGAAAGAACGTTGCTCCCGTCGCGGCCCCCTTCGGCCCCAGGATCTCCTCCGGGAAACGATACTCCTAGGAAAAAGCCTTTCCGATTCCCCAATTTGTCGATGGAATCTCTTCGTTACCCTGGACGCAGGAGTGGGTACAGCACCCCAATGAGCATGATGTCGTTCAGCGATCGGGAAGACCACTCTCTCCTTGGATCATCCGGGAAGAAAAATAAGAGGCGCAGAAGGAAGAGAAACGAGGTCTTCGTAAGTAGCGCGCTCCTGGGATTTCCTTCGCACCTGCTAGTAGTAATAATTCAATTAACTCCGTTCTGTTCTTCTAGATCACAAAGCACGTTGCAGACATCATCCAGAGAGAGCAATTCATCCTCAAACTAACGCGGGCGATGATGATGTTCGGTGGACCATCCCATCGGCTGCAGTACCAAATCCAGTCGGCCGCACGGGTGCTTGACATCAATCTTAGCCTGTTGTACCTACCCGACGTGGCTTTGATAAGTTTTGACGACGCTGCGACCGGTACCAGCCATATCAAGCTTATCCGGCAGCCTAGTTCCCTGGATTTGCACAAACTCACTTCCGCGTTCCGTTTGTACTGGCGGGTGAGTCCATTTCGAGGATCGAGTCCAAATATTATTGCATCTCGAACACGATTGAAATCTATCTGGATTGCAGGTCATCCACGACAAATTATCGGCCAATGATGCATCGATTCGTCTCGATGAGCTGATGCAGAAACCGCCGATGTACAATTGGTGGCAGGTCATTATCATCGGAGGAATGTGCTCCACGTCGATCTGCACCGTCAGTTTTGGTGGTAGCTTTCTCGATGCGGTTATTTCGTTTCCGCTTGGAGCATTTCTCGTTGCCATTCAGATGCTGAGCGTTCGAAATGTTCTGTATTCCCATGTTTTTGAGTGAGTGGTCCATCTCTTGCCAGAGTTTGAGCGGTATACTCAAATCATGCGCAAGGATCACTATCACCATGTTTTGCAGTTTTATTGCGGCAGCCTTAGCTGCAACTCACAAGTTTTGCTACTCCGCAGTAGCGTCGAGCTCGGTTGTGCTTATTTTGCCGGTACGTTACGCCATACTAAGGATATCACTCTGGAGTAGATACTTAATCGCACTTATCTAGGGATTTATCGTTCTGACTGCATCGCTGGAGCTGATGTCGAGAAATGTCGTTTCTGGATCTGTCCGGCTATGTTATGCCCTCGTATACGCCCTGTTCCTTGGGTTCGGCTTCACGATGGGCGCCCAGCTGTTCCAGATCCTCACTGGGCACCAGATAGTTGGGTCGGAAGACTATGTGTGTTCCGCTGCGCATGATCCTAATGGCGCATGGTACCAGAGGACGCCGAGCAAGCTTTGGGGTAAGGAGCTTTTATGAATATCGCTAGGCTTCGGGCTCATCGATTGGGTTTCAAATTTGAAGCCTTTTTGACAGTACCGATGTTCTCAACATTCTTGAGTTTGAAGAATCAAGCTTCGTGGAATAGTCGAGAATTTGTATGCCATGTTTTCCATTCCTCGATCATCCGGGGAGCTGATTCGTTGCTCCTAGCCTGTCTTAATCGCTATTGCTTGCATCGGCTGGGTCACGAATCATTTCACTGGGCTGAAGTTCACCGGACAGAGTGATATCATCGCTGCCGTTGGGTGGGTTCCACCCGTCCTGCTAGTTGGTCTCTTTACTGAACGACGGCGCGACTATATCCAGTGCATTCGCAGTTGGTATCATCGCGAACCTTTATGCGAAAGTCTTCTCTGGAAACGCATTTGTCGTAATGGTGAGCGTTTATCGACCCTGTGCTTTTTCCTGACTAACTGTGGGCCAGATTACGGGGATTTTATTCCAACTGCCGTCAGGACTAGGAACGGGAGGCTTGTTGAGCTATGCCACGGAACAGGCATCCGGCTCCACGACGTCATATATTTCCGGATTCTGGACGGCCATGAAGCTAGTATCCGTGGCCATAGGTTTAGCGATTGGGTTGTCCCTTGCGCTCGTCATCGCGCATCCAATCCAGAGTAGGAAGCGAGAAGCGGGTATCTTCAGCCTGTAGTTCCATTCCACCACAACATGGACCGTGCTTTTCAGCGACACAGTAACGCGTTCAGGCAAGGTCTCAAGGCGTTTGTATTGACTGAATGACTCTTCTCAATACAATTCCGCGCGTTAAAGCAACACAAATTGATGGTCCGGCAACTTCCGGGATGGATGAAGCTGCGTGGCCGTTCCTGTTTCGTGGCTTTTTACAACTTCTCTTGATCTTTAATGTCTCTACGAAGGTCTATCACTATATCTGACCACATAATTTCGAATGTCGAAGATCAACATGCAGGAGTTGACAGCAGGAAACTGAACTCCTTTAAGGGCTTTGCACGCTGATTTTCACCCTTGGCAATACTCGTACATTCTGAGAAGTCTTCTGCTAGATTCGATGTGGGTACTTCGTTGTGCCACGTAGAATGAATGCGGTGGCTTCCTAGGTGCGCTCGGGTCGCTTCAAAACTCAATTTACGCGCTGGTCAACTGATTCTTTGGCTTCATTCGGTTAGAAGGCTTCCTTTTCAACCCGATTATGTACCAGGATTCTACGCGCATGGCTATTGTCAACGCCATAGACCGCTCTTGAGATGCATTCTTACATTATCTTCGCATTATCGAGGCCAGTTTATCGCGCTCAAACAGCCTCCGACCTGACAGGCAACCCCATTCAACATATGGATCTCTGATACTATTCATCTGACGTACGGACCGACGATAGTCATCCGTGTCGGTTCAATCATCCTGATTTTCGATGTGAAGCTCTCGAACGTTATTTAAACCTTTGGCTGGAATCAACTCAATTCCCCCCACTCATAAAGCGCTGGCTTTTTTACGACCCTGCATCTCTCTTTCTAAGGCTATGGACGATCCCGTCATGAACAGCCTTCTCGAGCGTTTCCTGCACCTTGCACGGTCACCAGATACCCAGAACTTGGACGCGGTGGAATGTAACGACGAGCGGTGGACCTATGCCGACCTGGATACGGTTTCGACTTGCTTAGCTGCGAACATTCGGAAGTCCTATGGAGAGCGTCCCACCGTTGCCATTATTAGCGAAAACCATCCATATGTTTTGGCCACCATCCTCGCGACGTGGAAGATTGGTGGAATCGTCGCTCCAATTGATTACCATACCCCAAGGGACATCCTCATTGCGATGCTTTTGGATATTAGGCCGACATGCTGTTTAATTCCTGGAACTGAAGAGAAGACGCGCAGAGTCGTCTCCGGTATGTCTCACGTTTCACTGTATTTACCTGAGGGCTGGCGTTCAATTTCTGTCTGCTCCAGAATTATCGGTTCCTTTCCTAGATTTCGTACCCGAGGCAACGACCATCCTCGCCCTCACACAGAAGTACATCGACCAGGTCCCGTCTGACACGAATTTCCGATATCACCCAGCCCCCGGCGACGTCGCAATGTACATGCATACCTCGTCCGCATCCTCTATTTCCAACATCAAGTGTGTTCCGTTGACCCATGCAAACATCCTTGCCGGATCACGGGCTCGGCTTCAGTGGTGGCGTAAAACGTGGCCCAAGACCGATTTTCAGCATCTCAAGGTTTTGGGCTGGTCTCCGTGGTCCCACATCATCGGCATCTCTCATGATCTCGGAGCGGCCATGCTGTTGACAGCGGGATGTTACCTTTTTTCTCTTCGTCCATCTTCGTATCACAGTAACGCATCCATCGACCTCCACGAAGGTTCTTCCCTCGACGTCATTTCTCACTTACTCGACACCGCTACCAAGAAATCGCCAACTGCGTTTGCTGGCGTTCCATGGATTCTCGCAGGACTGATGGAGAAGTGGAAAGGGGGATTCAAGGAAGCTGTGGTTCAGGTCATGTCGAATTTCAAGATTTTTGGGTCCGGGGGAGCAGCTACCTCTCCTGCATGCCTGAACTGGTGCAAGGAGCTAGAGATCCCGCTAGTGATTGACATCGGGATGACCGAGTTGGGTGGTAAGTTCAGCGATCGATTCGAGCATTCAGTTCTGACATCCGTCACATTCCCTTTAGGACCTCTATTTCACGGTACCTTAAGCGACACCGCCGGCTGGCCTATCTCCGATTGTCTCGTGCCCGATGCTCAACTATCGCTCGTGAGCGAAAATGGTGAACTCGCATTCGACGGTAAGTCCAACCGTTAATTAGTGACCAATTATACTTGATACTTAAGTCTCGCTTTCCCAGAGGGCGAATTGCATATATCGAGCCCAGTCATCAGCAAGGGCTATCTGAGGCCGAATTATTCCGCATTCGCAATCGCTGCAAATGGATGCGTTACTCTCCGAACGGGAGACATCTATCAGTTGGTAGACGGAACACGGCTCATTTGGAAGGGCCGAAAAGAAGACTTCATCCAGGTTCGGCGTATTGCCTCGTCTCGGTACCTGATTTCTGACCGCGTTTGTAGATGACTTCTGGGGAGACTCTCGATCCGCGAGTGATCGAGGAATCTTTGAATCGATCTGTCGCAGTCCACCGTTCGTGCGTGGTCGGTGATAACTTCCTTCGTGGCGCTTCCAACGTGGTTTGTGCGATTCTCGAGCTGTCGCCCGATGACACTCGAGGATACCACGCATCCCTTGCCGACGTCACTCGAGAGATATCTTCCGTGAATCGATCCCTTGTTCCTCCCTTGAGGATATCCTGGTCGCGAGTTCTTATCCTCAATCAAAATCAGCATATCCCTCTCACTACTAAAGGGGCTGTCTTCCGCAAGAAATTGGAGCAAGAGTTTGGAGAACAATTGCAATCCCTCCTTTCACGTACCGAAGGGCAGCCACAGGAAAGCACCATTCGCGCCTCTCAAGCGTCTAGGGGAGGATCTCGATTCACCGAGGACTCTGTTGCGCTTCTCCTGGAAGACATACTCGCCGAAGGCCTGCGCATAGAGAAAGAGGTTTTAAAGGAGAACCACAATGCAACTTTTGCAGAAGTAAGCTAACTAGTTCATTACGTGCACGTATTGTTGTTGAACACCGCCGCAGCTCGGAATGGACTCGTCCATGGCAACGAAGATCGTCACTTCCCTCAACAGCTGTTTCGATTTGTCGTTCCCTCTCAACACTTGCCACACTTATGTCGACCTTGAATCTCTGCTGGAGGCGATCTACCTGGAACTCGGCCTCACCACTGCTTCTACTTCTCCAGAACCGGAGTCAACATCTTCATCTATCCCTCCCGACTCACTCGAGGAAGTCGTCATCGTCGGTCAGGCCCTTCGGCTCCCGGGTGATATAAACAACGCGGGCGAATTCTGGGATGCTCTGACGCAGAAACGAGAGGATATTATAGGTCCCATCCCCGAAGATAGGTGGGATCACGCAAGTTTCTACAGAGGCGCAGATTCACATCCTCAAGAACGACCTTGCGATATCACTCTCGATAAAGCTGGATTCATCAACATCACCGATTTCGATCACACTTTCTTTGGGATCTCGTCGACAGAGGCATACCACGTTGCGCCTAACATCCGTCTCACCCTCGAAATTGCTTTTGAGGCGCTGGAAAACGCCAACATCCCCGTCTCACGAATCAAAGGTACTGACATGGGTGTTTTCGTCGCTGCCAACATGGATGAAGGACACATCAAACTCCTGTATTCGGAGAAGGGTTGGGAAGGTATGATCCAATCTTCCCCTCTCGTTTTCCTTTCACTCACACCGACTTGCAGCATATTCGAGGTTCTACGGTACCGGCGTTGCAACGAGCACAGCGTGCGGAAGATTGAGCTAGTAAGTATCGTGTCGCTTCACATTGTTATTGACTTTTCGCTCATCAATTCCACAGTCTGTTGGACGTTCACGGACCGTCTTACACCATTGACACGGCCTGCAGCTCTGGTCTGGTCGCTTTCGACCAAGGTTAGACTCTTCCTAAATAAAATATTTTCGACCCATTAACATGCGGTTGTTGCAGCCGTTCGCTATCTCCGTTCTGGCGAAGGAGATTCTGCTATCGTCTGTGGTGCAAATACTCACTCATGGTAGGTTCTTACCTCTTATTTTGAGAGCGCGACGTTAACCTGATATGCGCTAGGCCGGGGAACTTTGGGTGAATCTGAATTCTCAGAGCTCTGAACTAGCTTTTAATCGTTTCTTTACAGGTTTCTCTCAGCTCAGAAGATGACGTCGCCCAACTCGAGATGCGCGACTTTTACCGACATGGCAGATGGGTGAGTATTTCGTGCTTCTTTGCCTCTCAATTCAATTCAGCCTTTTTGACGTCTATATCAGATATGTTCCATCTGAAGGGGCAGCAGCCGTTGTCCTGAAGACGAAGCGCGCAGCTATCAGGGATGGCGACAAGATTCTGGCAACTGTTCGAAGCACTGCCACTATGCATGGTGGTCGATCGCAAGGGCTGGTGGCACCCAACGTCAAGGCTCAAATCGCGATGCAAAGATCGCTTCTGAAGCATGCGAACCTGGATCCAGCTCAAGTAGAGTAAGTCCAAAAGGTCCATATCTCGTATAGATCGCTTGCTTATTGGGTTTTAGCTTCGTAGAAGCGCATGGCACAGGTTCGTCCGTTTAGCTTCGAGTCTATATCTTGCCATACTCATGGATCGCTAGGAACTTCTTTGGGAGATCTCATCGAGATTGAGGGGATCAACGAAGTTTTCAGGTCGTCTCACTCATTGACAAGGCCATTAATCGTTGGTGCTGCCAAAACCTGCGTCGGCCACACCGAAAACGTTGCGGGTTTGATTGGCCTTCTCAAGGTCGTTGGCTCCTTCTTCAATTCCGCCGTCCCCGGATTAATGCATCTTAACGCCAACAACATGAACCCGGCGCTCGATTGTGCCGCTGTTCCGCTTCAAATTCCATGGCAGACAATGCCTTTGCTTCGCAATATGGTTACGAACGAGCCCATTCGAGGGATGGTGTTGTAAGCGTCATTTCTTCCCAACTATACTTATACCATAATTCATCACATCTCATCAGGTCGAATGGCTTCGCCGGCACGATTTCGGGTGCCATTCTGGAAGAGCCAGAGATCGTTCATTCCCACTACCCCCTTGACCTTTTGGCCGTCCGTGCGGCGTCATCGGAGTCTTCACAAGGCTCCTCGTGGATCAGCTTATGGAGCGAAAAGACCAGGTCATCCCCATGCGTGCCATCCCGAACGCCATCCCCCATTTCCACACCAGACACGCCCGATGTACTGTCCGACCTTGTCCCAGTGGCGCCTCTTTTTGTCGTCAGTGCCAAGTCCCCCGTCGCACTCGAGGAATACATCAAACTATACGTCGATTTTTGTCAAAGAAGTCCACCAGATCAATTCGAGTCTATCTGCTATACCACCTGCGTCGGTCGTGAACACTACCGGTATCGATTCGCCTGCGTAGCAGAAAACATGGAGGACCTGATTGGTCAGCTCAAGTTGCGGCTGGACGACAAGGACAAGATCTCGAAAACCAATCTTCGAAACGTGGCATTGGCCTTCCCAGGTCAAGGTTCACAGTACCAAGGCATGGCTCGAGATTTAGCTTTGCGATTCCCTTCCTTCCGATGTATTCTCACCGAGGCCGGAGCGCAGGCCTCATTCCTGACCGGACTTCCCATCCTATCTCATCTTGTCGATCTAAGCCCTCCTCCAGGACGCGACCTTTCCGAAAGCGATGTCGCCCAGGTGTGCATCTTCGTCTATCAATACTCCGTGAGCAAATGGCTTCAGGATCTTGGCCTGGCTCCATGTGCGGTTCTGGGACACAGTCTCGGAGAAGTTGCTGCTGCAGGTTCGTGCTCCTATGTCTTTTGGTCAGCAAATATGTACTGACTAAATTCAGTTTTGGCGGGCGTGTTTACATTCCAGGCCGCATTGGAATTCGTCATTAAGCGAGCAAGTGTTCTTCGTCCCGACGTGCTACATCCTGCTGGCATGGCTGCCGTTGGCGCAAGCCCAGAGGGCGTCAATACGTACCTCGACGACCTGGGCCTACGAGATCGCCTTAGCATCGCAGTTTACAATGCTGAAGACAGTGTGGTTGTTTCTGGCGGATTGGAGGCGATAGATACATTGATTTCAGCGGTCAAGCAAGAAGGTCTGAAGGCCACAAAGCTCGATGTCAACCAAGGTCAGTCCTTCACTTCAGCTTCGGTCACCCATGACCCTGACTATGTAGAAGCTTTCCACAGTCCTTATGTTGCAGCTGCGATGCCTTCGCTCCGGAAGTGGTTACGCGAGAGAGAAGGGTCTCTGGCTTCCCTCAAGATGGCATTTTATTCGAGCGCTTATGGGCATTCAATCCCCAAAGGCACCCAGCTTCACGTTGACTACTGGGTGAGCTTTCAGAAAATTATAGCGCACGACTCAACTGACGGTTTGGTAGGTTGATCACGCTCAAAATCCTGTGCTTTTCCTCGATGCTGCGAAAGCTCTGGCGTTGGATAGTTCTATCGACGTCGTCCTGGATCTCGGCCCCCAGCCATTCGTCTGGACTCAATTTCAAAAGGGAACCTTGGCTTCAAAACCATCTTTCTCGATCGTTGAGAAGCGTGGCAAGTGTCAGGGCACGGCTTTGACCAAGGCCGTCGGTCAACTCTTCCAATTCGGAAATGAAATCAACCTCCTCAAGCTCTTCCCCGACCTGCCATTCGGATGTACCAAAGTTTCCCTGCCTACCTATCCTTTCCAACGTCTGCACAACTACCCCACTTTCCTTCCTTCGAGAAACGAACCGCTACCCGACGCAAGCAAGCCCAAGGACCAAACGCGAGTTATGATTCCATTCCCCATCGATGATGCACTGTGCGAGACCTTGAACGATCACCGTATCGATGGCCGGAGAATAGTACCAGGTGCTGTCTTCGCCCACTTCTTCGCGTCGTCAGCAACTTCGGGGTGTCTGGACGAGCTACGCTTCCACCAACCATTGGTTGCGGACAGCCCTGACGACACTGTTGTGGGCGAGGTAGACGGCGATGCCTTCGTCTTGCGACATGGAAGTTCGAAGATATGTTCGGGAAAGATCTCTGCTCAGCCGCTTTCTGTTCCCCGCTGGACCGACGATGATCGACTCCCGTCTCGAATCGTGAAGAAGTCCACAGTGTACGAGTGTTTCAAGAACGTTCAATTTGGATCTTCGTTCCGTAACATCCACGAAATAAAGATCTGGGACGACCACGCTGACGCCCTCATCTCGATCGCGGAGACCATGGACCCAAAGCAAGATCGCATTCGCAAGTTGGACGCATGCATGCATATGTTTGGAGCCATAGCTGGCATCACTCTCCCCCACTTAACGGCAATGGACGGCACCTTCCTCCCCTCGTCCCTCAAAAATTTCGCCCTGCACAATGATGCCCTACCCTCCACTTTCTTAGTGCGGTATCAGCTTCCAGTCTCCATCGGCCGTGGTGCTCAAGTTCTGTCGGTCGAAATTGCAGTATATTCTCTGACCGGCCAACCTCTGCTCTCTTGCAAAAACTACTCCGTCGCATTCATTCCCTCGGGCGTGGCCGTATCTCGACCAATAGAGCGACAATCAAAGTGGATGAACAACCGTTGGGTATCCAACCCTCTGCCAGCTCATATCGATGAACCTCACAAGGTGGACGAATTGCTGTATCTCGGGGTGCAAGCGGATCCACCTCTCCTCCGTCTCCTTCGAGAAACTGCCTCACACACGATTTTTGTTCAGCTCCCAACATCTACACCCGTTTACAGCAGCTCATCGACGGTTTCGGGCATGTTCCAAGGGACTAAAATCTCAGTGGTAGTCGACGTAGCTTCTCACAAGACAGAACCTGAGCCTGGTTCCGACGCTCAGTTGGCCGTATGCCACCAATTACTCTCCTTCTTCCAACTCCTCATGGCATCCGAGGTCCATATCGAAAGCCTGCTCATTCTCTCATCCGAATCCCTGCACGTTACTATCCCTGAATCCTTGATCAAGCAGAACGCCGGCCAGCGTGTGCTTTCCTCGTCCATTGGTAGCATTGTTCATGGCATGCTCCGTGTTTTCAAACGAGAGAGTTTCTTGGACTCAGTGTGCTCGAGTCTCGATCTCCCTTCGTTGTCGTCCCTGCCAGGAGAGACCATCCGAAGTATTATTCTCAACGAACTGGCTGCTCGCAAGTCCGGTATCTCCCATGACGGAGTGGTTGCCTATCGTCACCTCAGCCATGTCCAACATATCGCGCCAAGCCGATTCACTCCCTTGTTAGAGCCTCTCGAAGCCGTCCTCACCCAATCGACATTTTCAGGAGTAGCCGTCATCGCTGGAATGGGTAGTATCGGACTCGCCCTCGCTTCCAGTCTCGTAGATGCCGGCGTCGAATCGGTGGTCTTCTTGGGTCGCCGAGACCCTGCAACTGAGTCGGTATGTCTTTTGGTCCTCCTTCCAGTCTCCCCCGTGTTTCGTTGCTTACAGACTATTTCCAGATAAAGAACGAATTCGCTCTCATGAACCCACGTCTCCAAGCTCGGACCTCTTACCGTCGGCTCGACATCACAAGCAAACAGCAGCTGGAAACTCAATTGAAGGAGGTGCAAAACAAGCTCGGACCTATCAAGCATATCATCCACACGGCAGCGGTGATGCGCGACGCTGCAATTCCTAATATCTCGCCAGCCAGCTTCGACGAAGTCGCTCGTCCGAAGGTTTCTGGAGCATGGAATTTGCACGTTCTCAGCCAAGAGCTGGATCTCAATCTGGAGTCATTCGTTCTTCTGAGTAGCACGAAGTACGCATTCTACGTCTTCCGCTTCTACCCAGATTTTATTACTAACGCCTTCCCTAGTGTACTGGTAGGCAACCCCGGCCAACTCTCCTACGTAGCCGCGAACTCGTTCCTGGACTATCTGGCCGGTCTGCGTCGTAGCCTCGGCCTCCCGGGTGTTTCGCTCCAGCTCGGCGCATGGGAATCGCGCTTGACGGAAAACCTCGACATGAAGAAGAGCTTCGCGCTAAAGATGAGCCACCAAGAAGGCATTCCGCTCATCCTCCAGGCCATGTCGACGTCGACGAACCGCGGTAATTGCCCCGTGCAAGTTATCGCTGAATTCGACGTACCGAAGCTGCTTTCGGTCCCTGCTTACGCCTCAGATCCATTCTTTGCACCTATTTTCCCCAAGACACCGCAACCATCATCGACTCCAGTTGCAACTCCCGCCGTACCAGTGCAAGCGTCTGGCAAGGTGAAGAAGGATACTAATGCTACCACCATTTCCATTCTGCGATCCGTGATGGAATTGAGGCCCTCGGAAACTCTCGGTGCGTTCATCTGCTTCCTTCCAACTGAGATATTCCGGGTGCTTACTACTCTTCATTCATTCGATTAGACCTTTCCTCCTCTCTGACCGCATGTGGCGGAGATTCCATTACTTTTGCACAGCTTCGCGGGAGGGTTCTGAAGGAGCTTGCGGTCGACCTTCCAACGACGTTTTTAGGTGAAACATATACGATGGGCGATATCGTGGACTTTGTAGTCAAGGGCGCGAACCAGTGAAGGGTTTTACTTGGACTTTTTGGCCGTGTCACCCATAGACTCTGGACATTTTTGATTCAATGCTTCCGTTTGCTAATTGCTTACCGATGGACTATCTCTCGAGATCTCATTACCGTTATCGTTACCATTACTTGCTTACTAGCCTTCTCCTGTTTTCGATGGACTAGAGATTTCTGATAATATTTACATTCGTTTCTTGACGTTAACTTCCGACAGATAAGTACGTACAACAATAGATAACAAGCAGGTAAGCATTTCAATTCGATCAGTCCAGTTAAGAGTCAGATAGATAGATATCGAGCATAAGTGAAAGCATAAACGGCAACAGTCATTCAAGATACCAAGAAAAGCAATGAAGCTTATTTCCTTCGGTCGGCGAGTTCTTAGATATAGATAGGAAGAGTAGGATCAATGCCGTTCCAGCGACCTCCACTATGGAAGTCCTTCTCATCAATGAGGAAGTCCTGTAGAAACAAAAAAAGCACACAAAAAAAATCCAGGTCAGATTTCAGATGAACGGTGCACGCGGGCCAGCCAAAGCGGATAAATGAAAAGAACGAATGAATGAAGTGACGTACCAAAGGAGCTTCGACAAGGGCACCTTTCACCTGGCTGAGGCGCTGTTTCAGGCGATCCAGGGTGACACCCGGAACCACATGGCCAGTCTTGACTTTCGGGACGTAGTTCTGAGGGGAAAAAAAAAAAGAGAAAGNACGTCCATGAGTAAGCAAAGCATTAATCAAGAAGAAAAATACGCATAGCCTCACATCATACGCAGACCAGGCCCTAACGAGATTAGTGGGCGTAGGGCGGAAGACCTCGGTCATGATCTCCCTGTTCTTGCGGGCAGTATCATTCCACAAACGATCACACTCTGCCGAAAGTGGATCAGCAACGAGCCCATCTTGTTCGGTTTCCGTCTCGTCCTCGTTGGGGGTCGGAGCGGGCCTCATGTACGAAGTCACCTCAGTGTCAGGTGTACAATCCTGTGGTGGCAATAGCCCAAGATGTTCTGTTTGGGGGAATGTCAGTATCAGGCAGGTTGATGTTAATTTAGTAACCAGGGGGACATATAATTAATTGAATGTGATGGATGGATAGATAGATGACAACGTACCCCTGAATAACTTGCGACGCAAGGTGGCAGCAAAGCGAGAGACTGCGTACGGCTCTCCGTCCATCGTGGAGTCGAGCATATCGTCATCCTCCACCACAAGCGCAATTTCGGAATCGCCATCACCCTATAGATAAGTCCAATCGGAAGTATGTGTCAGTAAGAGTATATGGGTATTGGTATGTATTGGTAGGCCAGAGCCCGCCGTAACACCACCAGGATAAATTGCGCCTGGCACGCTGCTTACCTTTTGGCTACGATCGTTAATATTGGCAGAACCCATCTAGCAAGGCAAAAGAAATTAACACCACGCGATGATCGCAAACGAAGGTTTGAAACACTTACGATCACCCTGCGATCATCTACAATCATCAGCTTGGAGTGGATGTACAGGAGCTCCGACACATATCTATATCAGAATGAAAGATGAAGATGAAAGTTGAATCAGCATCCGCAATCGTAGGATGGATGGCACAGAGGCAGAGAGATCCACTTACGCATTCAACTCCTCCTCCTCCGTCCCCAACCACTTCTCATCCAAAAGGGAAGTCGTATCATCCAACAAATGCTGCGCCACCGAGTCCGACACCTCCGCGTCCGCCCTCAGATTATCCGCTCCATGCTGGAACTTGTCAACAATCTCCTGTGCCTGTTCATCCGTCTCCGGAATCGCAATAGTCTCGGAGTTAGCCGGCGTCTTGTCGCTCTCCACAATCCCTTCTTTGGTCTCTACAGGGATGGCAATGGTGACTTTCTTGTTTTCTGGGGTCTCCATATAGTAAGTGAGCGAGTCGCCGGACATCCACTGCCGGGCGGATGCTACTTGGGCTTCATGGAACTTGACGCCGGAGTTCTCTTGAATAGCTTTGATGTAGCCTAGTTGATGAAAAAAGGAATACAGGGGTGGATGTATGAGGATACAAAGAATGATGAAAGAAACTCAGNTTAGGGGACAGACGTACCGGCAGGAGAGTTGATCCTATCATAAGCTCGGAGGTGGTAGAATCGAATATAATCCATACTAAACATCAATCAAGTTAGTGAAAGAGGTGCATTCATTAGCGTGACTTGGGCTCACGGCTCATAACCGGCAGCACGGATCTCTTCATAGATACTGCTCCCACCTCGGTTGATCGAGCGGTATTGCGCAGCCATGATGATCTGAAGAGAAGTCTCGCTCTTGATGTCGCCCGCAAATCCAGGCAATTCAGGGATCGTGACGATGACCTGGGTTGCAATGATACGTGAATTAGTTCTGGGTATTCGATGAGTGAATGGTGATGGTGAATTACCTTGAATTTCTTTGCCTCCTTAGCCGCGCGAACGATACGATCAACGAGCGCTCTGCCGATCTGGTTCTGAACGGCGCCTCCCTCCTTGGTGGCGGTGATGCTGAGCAAGCAAAAGCATCAGTAAAAAGCCAGTAGCAGAAAACGCGTTACGGTCTTACAAGAATTGGTTCTCTAAAGGCAAGGATCAATACAGCGACTCAAAGAAGGGTGGCAAGCACATACCGATATAAATGAAGTGCTCAGCCTCATTGATCAACTTAATATCTATCGCATTATTAGCTATTCACGTCTGACTCAACCGAACTAACGGAAAAACACGTACAAGCGTCTTGAATACTTGCTTCAGTGAGCACACCATGGGACCAATCCGAGACACTGCGAATGACTTGGATACGGCAAGCAGCGTTATTAGGTTGAGGATAATGATGCGGATCATCTTCATGGTAAGACCCGTGCCAACGCTGCCTGTACCTCCGACCTTTGGCTTTCCATTCTTCGAGATGCGGATGGCGCGCGACGGGCTCGTTAGGGGCGGCGTCGGGTTCGTGGGGAAGTGCGAGCCAGGCAAAGCGTCTAGATAGATAGATGAACGAAAATGAGAATCTATATATAGAAAAGTTGAGGGGGAAATGGTTGCTTACTCGTCCTCTCGGTACTGAGGTGATAAGAAGTTGTAGTCAGCAACAGCACATCGAGAGACTCAATTGGTGGATCGATAGATCTTACCTTGCGTTTCTTGATTTCGTTCCAGCGTTCGACGTAGTGCTGGACGATATCCAAGACAGCCGGCCCAGTGAGAGTCATATGGACCTATAAGCCCGCAATCAGACCAAGCCACATCTAGGAAAGAAGACACTAACATCATGCCAGGGCATACGAGCACTCTCGAGCATGGAGAGCGTATTGCTCGCATAATTGTATACATCCTTGAAATCCATGATCCTCGCATTATTGTAATCTTGCCCAGGGAACAGGGTAAGGCTGAAATCGGTTGGATGGACATCAGCCAAAGGATGGTTATGGGTATCCCATCGGCCAAAGCAGAGATCGAGGCCTCCAATAGAAGCCCAATGGTTATCGACAATAACAACCTTCTCGTGATGAGACCAGAAGCGGACGCTGTCTATGGAAGATCGGCGCTTGAGTAAAAGGTCCGTCGGCGTGGAGCGAAATTAACTGACCTTTGGCGCCAATGTGGTCTGGGTGACGCATGACGGCGATGTTGGGATGAAGCTTCTCGAGGTAATTCTTGATAATAATAAGCTCACAGCACGGACGCTCGAGAATGGGAGCGGACCTACCTTGGTATGCTTGGAGCTCATGGACATAGTTTGCGTGACCTACGCAAAAATGAGCTTCGTTCAATGGGGCAGCACGCAACAAACTTACCTCTTTGTACACGATGACGTGAATCTTCACGCCTTGTTCGGCTTTACGCTGTAAGATCCTATCAAGTCGCCATTCTGGGAAGTGCGCGGGCGGGCGACGAAGATAAAGCTCGGGGGTCAACCACCAGTCCTACGTTGCGTGTAAGCTGGGCGCGGGGTCCAGTGAATGAAAGAAATCACCAAAATGAAGATAGCTTCCTTGGCATTGTCCAACATCTCTGACAGCGCCCACATAAAGTCGTGTCCATCGACATGCCTGATTGTTAAGGGTTAAGGGTTACAAAGGCTTCACCACACCTTAGGATGAATGTACGGACCACTTTGCGGTGTTTCCAGACCTCTCCGGGGCGAAACTGCGGAACCTGTGGCCAGCTCTGATCTCCTCGCGGCGCTCATCCATAGCTTGCTCGTGTGGCTCGTCATGGCGTCCTGAAAGGCGAGATAAGGACATGCGCGGTCCAAGCAGTCAAAGCGCCTTTCACATACTGTTTGGGTTCAAAATACCTGCATCTCTGTCAGAGATTCTCCCTTTGGCAAGCGAAAAAAGCTGGCACGCACCAATCACCTCTTGCCGACCATGTTCAACAATCTTGGCGGTTTTCTTGACCGCGTCGGCAAAGAAACTCATTGGTTTCGACGAATCTCCTGTAGATGGGAGGTTTTGGAGCTCCTTGAGCTTGTTCTTGAGAAACGACATGGGTGTAAGAGGGAAACAAACTAACCGGCGTCGCTTAGATCAGTTATACTGGCCAAAGACACAAGACAAGCAATGCCCAGGGACTCAAGAGCCGTCGTTAGCGTTGATCAACAATTTGATGTATCCGTCACGCCGAGGGCCGATGCCGGATCACCGTGACAATCTCACCCCTGTGGCGCCCTTCTGCAGGATTTGCGACACAATCCAACGGTCGACCGTGTCTTGAAGGTAGTTGGAAGGACGTAATTATGGCTCAAGTTGGTGTTGGACTAGAGAGAGAGACGACGTGGGATACCAGCTATTTTGAGCTTGGCGTAACGGTGTATCACAGCCATGCACTGCGGAGGAGAATCTTGTCGTCATTGTGTTCGGTGCATTAAAAAACCCGAGTGCGTGTTTCCCTGGGCCTTCTTGCGCTCGCAGTTGAAACGACAAGGCCTGATCGTTGAGATAGTACTCGTCATACTTGCTCAGATCTTGTCAGGCTCTAGAGATACCAAGGTTCTAGTCGCTTGGAGCCAAGGTAACCTTGTAACGATGACGAAAGCTCCAATGATACAACTTTGCCGAGTCCAGACCTACAGATGGGAGATGGACGGTCAGAGAGGTTCAGAGCGCCTGAGAAGTAAATTTTGAGGATGCAGGCCTCCGGGATATTTCTGAGCTATTGCAGCGAGAGCGCTCACCTCGTCGAAACCGCAAAAAAAAAAAACTCCGGGGGCCTTCAGTGTTCCGCTTTCCGGAGATTCCAGGGCGCCCACCAGCGCCCACTCCTACCGCCCACACCTGTAGTGGCCGGAAACATCGAAGGTCAGTAGAACTCGAAGTGAGAGTCGATATCAACCGTAAACCACGGTTCACAATAATCTGGGATAACCCTTTCAAATATTAGGTGACATTTCATAAGAATGAACATATTTCTTGCTGCAATATTCATGACTATTTTCGGAGGTTGGAAGAAGCACAATGCCGCCAAGCCGAGGGTGGAATGTTGATGGCATCTTGTCAACTGTCAAGAGCCCCCTCGACAACACGGCTAAACCCCTCGGGCCTCGACCAACACGGTTAACCCTCGACCAACCAGTCCCCCCCCCTGANTACTTTCAACTCGTTGACTAAAGTTTCCTTTTGAAGGGACAAATCCTCCCACGTCGGCGCTCGGCATCGATGAGGATCTCGGCAAGCACCAACCTCCCCTCCTCACCCCGTCCCTCTGCACACCCTCAGCAAAAAGGTCCCTTAATCTATCCTCTCGGGTTAAATGTCTATTTACCTTGAAAGCCCCCTTTGCCTTGGTTTCTATGTCGTATCTGTCCCCTGAGGCACAGGGACGGAGCACACTCGGTTAAAGTTCCCCTCGGCGCTATCCGAGAGCCTGCTCATGTCTTTTGGACTCAAATCGTTCTAGTTGGCTCCAAATAATGGGTAGGGCATAAGAGATAGAGTAGAGGTACCTCTACGCTCCATTGCCACTACGATACGATTCAAGGTTGTTAAACAGAGTGAGGGCGGGGCTCACTTGGTCCAAGATACGGTTTATTCCGTCAGGGTCGCCATGTTCTGCTTTCAATTTTGGAGACTTGGACAATCAGAAACAGAGCTCTTTTGGGTAAGGTTTAATACAACTTCAACAGCAACTGAACAATAGGAATTAACGTAGGAGGGACAGATTTGGTCTAGCTTTGTTTGCAAAAACTGAGCAGATAGCAAAAGCAGAGCTCACCGAAACTTGGTTTGTCGATACCTTGTTCATTGTATGGTCTAGTCGCGCCAATATTTTATTCCAGTGGCGCTCGATCGCCGTCGAGGAAATATGACATTCTCATGGAAAATCACCCACTGATTTGACCCTTCACTTCAACCTCGGACCGTTCATTAGAAGAGCTTCAATTCAGTTACCTAAACATATTCAGTAGCAACTTCAAGGAAACACACCTAGAAACAAACGACCTCCGACAGTCGGAGATGCCAACCCCAGTCCTTAGAAGCGAACAGATCGTCGAAGTACGACATGCTAAAGATTCCAGGTGACGACCGGCCACCGGAACGGCAGCAAACAGCGCCACACCAGGAATAGACTAGACGCTAAGCCGTGTCGATTCATAGATCGATACCCTCGTGAGCTGCCACTGGCACGAATCAGAACATAATTCAAAAGAACAGAAACTGACAAACACAAAACAGCACTCAAGTTTTTTGACATTGAAAATGTAACCCACGATACGCGCGGCACCGTCATTCGTCACTAGGTAAGTACGAAAAGAGAATTCGAAGTCAATTTGGCGGAGAGGCGGCGATGGGGATTGGTTGCCCTGGAGAAAACGAAGAATTACTCAAAGCGGATTGTGCGGTCGTAGGGAGGATCACAGCACCACGCGCGCACATAGATTAGCTTATATTGATATTATATGCAAAGGCTGATAGCGATTTTGAGTTTGACTTGCAATGCTCATGAAAATTATTGAAAGACAATTGAGAGCTGTCTATTTCTATGACAACGCTAATTACAAGATAACACCGTCCATAATACATGCAATCGAAGCGACTGAGTAATACTATACAGTAATATACATACAACAACCCATAGGTGGATTCAAACGAGGCATAGAATGAAGTAGAATAGAATAGGATAGGTCCAAGGTCACTGCTGCCACGAAACCCTATTCTCCTCTCCGGACTTCCTATTCACGGAATTTGAATCGTCAATCCACACCGATCTAGGTTCACTCCGCCGATTAGCATTACTACTACTCCTCCACTCTTTCCTCGCCAAAGTCTGCGTGGGACTCTCGATATCGGGTATTGGAGACTTATGCGTATGTGGGGACCCCACTAAATCCAAGTCTGTATCAACGTTATCCGCACTGGGTGGATACCGCGAAACCGTCGTTTGAATATTGATCAAATGGAGTGGCATGCCATTCTGCGATCTGGTCGAAATATGATGAGTGGACGACGAAGCTGTTGGTTGTGTGGCGTCTCCGCGATCGACGCTCGTAATGATCAGGTTGAACGTTATTCCCTAATAGAAGCACATCGCTGAGTTTCGAAAGAGGGTGAGGGGTCTCAAAAGTGCGATTGGAACTCACAATAATTTGAACAACCTGGGGTATCGAAGAAAGAAATGCGGTGATCAGTCGAGAACTCGAGAAGAGGGGAGAAGAAAGAAGAAAAGACGCACGGCATTTGAAACACCATATTGGCCATTATTGCCTGCCATATACAATCCAAACAGAACCACGATCGAAACGGTGTACATCAGCCCGGACTCAATCATCACAACCACCACCCTCGATAACGGGCTATCGAGAACCAGTGTATCGTGACTCTTCAAATCACGCTGGACCCTCAAGATGCGATAGACGATCAATCCTGGAGGAGGGGGTCAGCTTAGCGAAGAGATTGAGATAAATCGGGCATGCAAATCGTCCACACACCTGTTGTGAGTATGTTCATAGCCAACGTCAAGCACAGCATGCTCGTAATAAAGGGTACGAGCGTCGAGGAGTTCAGCAGATCTCCCCCTGTATCAAGGGTGGCTTCCACGTATATGGTAAACACCCCACAAACTGGATGAAGATGACTTAGCTCAACTCTGAAAGGATATAAACCAGTTCAAAAGACAAACAAACCTGTGCAAGCCAGCCAGAGAACAGTTGGCGCGATAACAACGAACCAGCGTCTGTTGTAAATGATCCAGCAGCGCCATAGCTTGTTGAATGAGCGCCGACTCGGAGTTAATCACACAATACTGCTGTTGAAAGCTAATAAGCACGCACCAGGATAGCATCCCCAACGAAGGTTTGCGCAACGTAACACCCCATCTTAATGACATTAATCCAGCTCGAGGTTTTGTTGAATTCCTCTATAGGGTCCCCCTCGAACGCAACAAATGCATCCAAGTTGTGCCGAACGTGGAATCCTACATCCAAAGTCGCGAACACGAACATCGCGAGAGCTGCAAGCAGCATCTTCCAATTAAGGTTGCGAGCTGGTTTTAACCGTCCCTCCGACCAACAAAGTGCTCGGAGACAGTTCACGAACGTCACCAAGAAGATTCCTTATGACGCGTCGTGAGACTTGAATAACGCCTCGAGGCACTCAGAACTCACTGAAGAAAGATACGATGCCAGATGGAATGGTCAGCTCGTGTGACTCTTGATTGAAGCGAAAAACGCACCCAAAAAACACGCTTTCCATGAAAAGCCCAACAATCTGAGCCGCATCAATAGGAAACTTTTCCTTCGACATCTTGCAGACACCAGTGGACAATGCGCGATACGTGAAGCAGGGAGTCGATAGCTGCAAGCGCAGGTACCGCAAAGTGCGGGGTAAAAGAACGAAGGAACTCGACAGTTCCACAGCACCATGAGGCGTTATAAACCACCCGCAACCTAGCCCCGGGTCCTCACCGAATCCAGTCGGGTCCTAGGTTCTGTACGATAAGCTCAAGAACCGTGACTCAGGGAAGCATTAGCAAGGCAAATCATGACCTGTCAGGGACAGACGATTGGAGGCAGGCCCCAGCAAGAGAAGGTATCCACCATCACGTCGTTTGCCATGTCGTCTGAAAGTCGAGCATGAGGTGTTGGCGTCTCCTGCACCCGGCCAAGTGCTCTTGCACCGGTAACCAAAGGCGCCACACTGAAGGTACAATCAGTTCCCGGAGGCGATGTCAATGACGTCCGAAATTGACAGGATGGGGGTGCTGCTCCGCGCGAGGAGACTTACTTGGAAAAGGTGTTGAAGAAAGCTGTGAATTCGAGCCTTCAACAACAACAATGAAAAGCTAAACTGACCTCTGTGCAGTGGCCGCAGCCAAAGACACGCACTTTCCGAGAGAAACGGTGAGCTCAAGGGGCAGGATAACCATTCGGTCGCCCTCAAGCCTTCGCGAGTTCTAGAGCAGCAACATAAAAGGAAACGGGATCCGAATTGAATGGGACGTTTGACAACTAGCACATGCCATGGCGCAGATATCGCAATTCTGGGCGCTACGTTGCATGTGCCTGCAGAGTCCATTGCGACTTATCGACAATGCTGAGAGCACTGATCAGCCACATTTCTCTCAGCTCTGTGATTTATTTACCAGTTCCTGTTCAAAGCATTGAAGCGACCTGATATCTAGTGTAGGATTCCAGAAACGCTACTGACACTATCTGCAAGCTTAGGAATCAATGTATGCCGACTCTGCATAAGTTCAAGTGCCATCGCGAATACTGCGATGAAGCCGAGGCAGATAAAGGTAGAAAGAAAAATATGCGACGCCCGCATCACTTTCCCACGCACACAACGCCATCAGTCGCTGATTCGACTCCCAGAGCTGCCACACTTTTCCGACGCCGCAACCGCAAGAAAGCGCTTAGCCACCGCAACGAAATTGAAGCTGTCAAAAAAAAATAATCTATTCACATGGAAACAAGTCTCTACGTTGACTCCAAAATTGCAAACCCAAGGTACGTACACCATGCAGACATCCAGACATAATTCAGGTTTGAAACCTTTCGGTATCCCTCCCCCTCCAAAAACGGGTTCTTCACATCAAACGGAAAACCAATGGGTCCCTGAACTGCGGAACAACCAATGGAAATGCACCAGTAATGAATACATTCCATCGATCACAGATCCAACCATGGTCTGTCGAGATGAAACAACCACCACCCACCACCCGAACAGGACCACCCGAACAGAACCAGGTACACATCGCATACCCATACCATATACGTACGCTATCCCAGCCCTCCACATGGCCAACTTCAACAAAGTAACATTGAGACACGGAGGATAACGTGCGAGAACGGACTCGGGAACCAAGGGATTGTGAAACGGAAGCCAACAAGTGACTCCGAAGACCCTGCACCTTCTCCGCCGACACCAGTGAGAGCGTTATGAAGAAACGGCGCAGGGAAATTTGGTGAGATTGACGAAGGCCCCACAAGTGGGGCGGTGAGAACAGGGAGACGGGAGGTCGGGTTGATATATCCCGATTCCAATTCATAGCAGAAAAGCAGAGGCGTGGTCGGGCGGCCAGAAATTCGAGGTCCGAAACCGATGTGTACCACCCCCAAAAATCAACAGGCGTTGGCAAACGCCTCCGAGATGCTCGGCTTCGCCTACGAGCTTGATGCCACAAGGTATGATCTGACGTCCTCTGGGACTTTGTCCCCGGCCCTGGACAAGTCGAGTGTATCCAGGGGTGCACGCTTGGCGAGAGCGAGAAGGTTGAGGCGAAGGTTGCGAAGGAGAGGATCCTCGATTGTTTCCTGGGACGGGGCTGGAACAGGTTTGGCACCAGCATTTGCCTCCTCTTCTTCCTCTTCCTCCTCCTCCTCTTGCTTCACGGCCTTGCCTTGAACCGGGGTTGGAGGCAGCGGTAGAGTATGCCCATTAGGCTGGTACGACGAGGGCGGCCCAATCTTGAAGATGGTGCGGTGATTAATGTCAACAATCATTGCGGCGACATAATCCAAAACCTCCTTCAGTTCTTCCGGACCCTCCGACTGGGCATCGTCCTTCACACCTGTGTTTGGCGTTTCGACGACGTCCACTGTACCCCCATTTCCCACCTTCGCCCTAGCCGCACTCGCCTCCTGCGTCCTTCTCTCCCTCAACTCTTTCCCGAGCCATTCCTCTTCGCTAAGATAGAGTTCCTCCCGGTGATTAATGAGCGCAGCCATATCCATTTTGTTCGCGTTGATGCTATGAAGAGCGAACAGCGCAGCACTCCACACTGGGTACTCGTGCAAGGAGGTGAAAGCCTGCTTCGCCGCAGGTGATGATGAATCGACCTTCCCGTTCATAACATCTGCCGTTGTTTTGAGAAGTCCGTGACGGCCATCCGTCAAGACGTCCACGACGTTTTCTTCCACCCACTTGGCCAGCGGAAGACCAAGAATGTTGACCTCTTCCTTCCCGTCTTCCTCGTAGTCATCGGACTCTGGAGGTGTGTAGCGCATGAATTCAGCGAGGCTGCGCACATACGCAAGTCCATCCACACCTCCGTACACCATGTCGTGCACGTAAGATTCTGGCCGTTCGGCCTGAGATGCCTCGATATCATCCCGTATCCAATCGAAGTGGATGTCTTGCTCCTGACCATCCTGGACAGTGCACGGTGTCATTCCTCTCCGCTTCATCTCGTCAGCTAGTGCCCCAGCTAGAAGCGAAAACGAGCCAAAGTCCGCGGCGTGCGCTTCGCGAGGCACCTGCCATGGTGGTGATTCGGTGGTCTCGGGCTCGTCGTCCTTGTCTTTGGCTTTTTGACGAGGATTAACGTTGCGACTGATGGTCCAATGGCGGAATTTAGTCCCGCTGGAGATTTCTGGTAGGGTGTAGTCAAGCGGGACACTGGTCGCTGCAGGATAGGTAGAAGGTTGAGATTGAGGCGGTTTTCCGTCGATGGATGACGTAGATATTGATGGTTGAATTCCAGTGTCTTGCGGCGGACTGAACAGGGGAGGATACAGAGGGGCCAGAGCGGGTCGTGATGGTGAATCTGGGACGAGATTGCATAGTACAGAAAATGGATCTTCCATCTCGGTGTAGTCCAAACTTCCCTCTGGAAGCGTAGGCGGGCCTTCCTTTTCTATCTTCATGCGTTCCTTCTTCGTTTTGTACTTTTTGCCTGCAAGATGTTAGATTTAAGTAACATGAAAAAATTTCCACTCACCCTTCAGCTTGAGCGAAAGCATCATCTTTGCCCAGTCAGACTGGGGTGGGAAGGCGCCGACGCCATCCTTCGAACCGGGTAACCGCCCCTCAGAGTCGATCGATTCTGAAATTTGCGGTGTATTCGCCTGGGCGTTCTTCTTGTACGGGCCTCTAGGGCCCCGCCGTGTTGAGCCAGGCTGGGGCTGGGACATTACTGAAGCTGAGCGAGCGCGACTCTGCTCGTCCACATCCATGCGGTCTTCTTCCTCTTCCATCGGCTCCACCTGCACGGTTGTCGGCGTATCGTCTTCCCTCTCTATGTCTATGTTCCAATCCGATTCATGCTGTACGACCGTGCCTGCTGCCTTATTGATATGGTCTAAGCCCCACGCTTCTATCCGCTCGGCTTCTGTGTAGTATATCGAGCCTGGTGGGTTGAAGATCTTGGCGTTGGTGGTGACAAGTCGTAGGTCATTGGCGAAGTCGTCGAGCGAGCGATATCTGCCTCTGTTGACTTTTTCTGTCATCGTGCCTAGATCCATTGGGCACTTGACGACGTCTAAGTAACCCGGGACGTTTTCCGCATCCACAGGTGCCAGAAAGAAGGCATAGTCGTCCTTCCTACGAAACGTTAGACATCGTACCACCTCCTATAGTACTACGCACNTTTTTTATCTGTTGAATCAGCTTCCCAAGCACCTCCTTCAGCGGTTTAAGCTTGACTGGACGTGGTGGCTTCTTCTCCACGATTTCGACGACATCCTGGACTGCTGGCGAAGGAAACGAGAGTGAACCCGAGCGTGGCTTCGCCTTCTTGTTCTTAGCCTCGAGGACACTCTTCAACGGCGGCAAAACGAGCTTTAGGCCCGAGCTCGACGCCTTCAACGGTGCACGGTTGTCGTTATTCGAGGAAAAGGCGGAGGACATAATTTGTGCAGTCGAGGGAGATAAATGGCAAGAAACGCGTGACCAGCCAGATTTGGCCCGGTTGCCTGAATGAACCGGTTCAAGGCCTCGGCCCCACGTGATGACCAACCAAACCAGCCCGTTCCAGTCGTTGAACGTTGGACGTTGTTCCCCTCTCAACATTCGACGTTTTCAACCTCCACAGGCCCAGGACCCAGCTTGTCAGCAGCCAAATGCCCTAATCTCTGTGCTATGGCCGACCAAGTTTTTTGCTTGGATAGAGGAGCTCGTAATGTGGTTGAAACAGACCAAACAATCTTGCTTATTTCCTCCGTTTACCCGACACCGTGGCTTGCTTTGGACATCGTAACAACTCCTCCAACTTCCAAATCGATAAATTTACTCTGACTTTTAATGCTTAGGCTCTACTCGGGGGTTACTTAGTTTAACCTACAAGGAGTTTTCATTTTTGGCCTCGGAATTCGTCACGGTCGTGGTCATCGGCTAATTCTTGGCTTTCCCCGGGGCTCACTTTGCGCAATCCATTCCTTGCGACGACAGCCATAGCTTCGAAACACACGCTTTCTCACCAACATTCATGCTCGATGGTTCTCCATAATTTTACCCATACCTGGCCTCCGGCGTGTACCTCTCGTTCATAACTCCTGAGAGGCCTCCGGTCAAACGCGGACTCGGACGGCAGTTCATTTGGAGATTTCCTAGTCTGTCCTTCGGGCGTACCTACGGGGCAATTTCCAATTTCTCCAGATGACACTCATACTTGCTCTGGGCTATAGTATTTCTGCTTCCATTCCTTGATCCGTATCAAACTATAAACACCTATGATGGTCTGCACTTTACGATGTGCCTCGTTCCTCAAGGATCTTTCTCACCGCTTTGGTCCGCGCGTACCGCCCTATTGCTGGGTGGGCCAACTAATGGCTCCGTTTGTTGCCTGTCTGCGCCGTCGTTCATTGGACTAGGACGCCCGAACTCGAACAAACAGGCTATTCTCTGTTGTGTCAGGAGACCACTCATATATCACTAGACCAAAGATGAACATCTCCCAAGGTGAAGAAAACGTCCCCGTTGTTTGACCAGCTACTGGATCGAGCGACACAATTCATGAGCAATCCCGTGAACATGATCAGATGTTCTATATTCATTGTCGATTTCGGTGTCTGCCTTCTTGAAACGCTCCGCGGCGTGGCTGAATCTAGCATCCTCTGGGTGTACTCTTGCCCGCGATCTACGATCTCAATTGAAAACTTCCATCGCCCCTTCCCGTTGCAGCGCTATGTTAATTATTACATGTTGGGTCGCCGAGCTCAACGCCCCATCCTGCTTTGCCCTTCTAAGCTACCAAACCACCCGGAGACCTCGAATTTGGTCTACCGTCCTCGTGGTCTCTGCAGCAGTGCAATTGGGCCTAGGCGTGTGGACGAAGGCGCTGCATTGAATCGCTTTTGAATAGGTCAAAAGAACGAGACGGACCTTTAATATTCAGAACGACCTCGTGGCCTGGTAACCTCTCGGAATGCGCTTCTTTATGAAACGAGTTGCCTCCATTGTCGATGCTTAATTGTGGCTATCCACAGTCATTAAACGACTTCCGCGAAAATTATCTGCTTTATCTCATTTCCTATTATGATACAAAATTCTCCTTCTTCCCATGAGCCTCGCGAAGGGGGGTCCTGGAGACCGTAATAATCAGACGCCACCGTCGCGGTCGTACGGTGGGCGTAACCCATTATCACACCCAGTCAACGACGATCGCAAGGATGTCTAGACAATATTCACTCGTATTTCACCCCCGGTCTCACTTCCCAGGAGTCAGGATCGCTGCTTGGTTACTTTCCGCTTGAGCAATATCTCCGGGACCCGCTGTCAACAGGTGATCAAGGATAGGTAACAAACTCAACTGATTGCACCGTTAGATGATGCCGAGAATGTCGAATTGCCGCCTTCCCTTTGCGCCAAACCGACTTTGACCCGCCTCAACCTCTGTACTGGGTGCCTAATATCCAGGGAACGTTCATATGTCTTTGTTAAATTAGTGCGGTCCACCGGAACAGGTAACTCCGTTCGAATTCATGGACTCGCTCCAATAGGTAAGTATTTCCAAATTGGTCATGTGTTACGGCGACAAACCGTGACAACCACACTTTCCTACGAGTTGTTCGTTGCTGTGACATCGCGAAAGGCTCTCTCTTGCAACCGTCGTCGTTGACCATAGAAATTGCTGCCACAACCCTCTTCTGGTATCCATAATTGCTCTGCCGACGTGTCCATTATGCGCCGGAGCTCTCGGGGTTACTGCCAGGAGACATACCACGCACCCAATTAGCTCAAGATCAGGAGTGCGAGATCAAGATTCAAGATAGGGATACAGTAATGAAGGGTAAACAAATTATAGTATAACCCGGGTTGTCCCCTTACGCAACGATACTCAATTTAACCGTGCGCATGGCCTGCGCAAATGGGCGTTGCAAAGTTGGTTGCGACAGATATCGGCAATTGCTATACCGTCTACGTTCGGAGAACTTGGACGAGCCATTGTTCCACCACGACCACCACAACCACCACCTTCACTTCTT
>JANBPK010001108.1:0-38516 GCA_027579435.1 Candolleomyces eurysporus
AAATATGTCCTCTCTGTTGCATTCTCCTCTGATGGCAAGTACATTGTCTCAGCCTCAGCAGATAAAACCATTAGGCTATGGGATGCTCAGACAGGACAGCCAGTCCTGGAGCCTATGACAGGGCATAGCAAGTATGTTGCATCTGTTGCATTTTCCTATGATGGCAAGTACATTGTCTCAGGCTCATCTGATGAGACCATCAGGTTGTGGGATGCTCACACAGGGCAGCCAGTCTTGGAGCCAATGACAGGGCATGGGGACTATATCAGATCTGTTGCATTTTCTCCTGATGGCAAGTATATTGTCTCAAGCTCAGATGACATCACCATCAGGCTGTGGGATACCCAGACAGGACAGCCAGCTTTGGAGCCAATAAAAGGACATAGCCGATATATCAGATCTGTTGCTTTCTCTCCCAATGGCAAGTACATTGTCTCAGGCTCAGATGACAAGACCATCAGGCTATGGGATGNCCCACACAGGACAGCCAGCTTTGGAGCCAATAACAGGGCATAATAAATATATCACATCTGTCATATTCTCTCCTGACAACAAGTACATTGTCTCAGGCTCATATGATGAGACCATCAGACTGTGGGATGCTCAGACAGGACAGCCAGCTTCAGAGCCAATGACAGGGCATAGCAAGTATGTCAGATCTGTTGCATTCTCTCCTGATGGCAAGTACATTGTCTCAGGGTCAGATGACAAGACCATTAGGCTGTGGGATGCCCAGACAGGACAATCAGCTTTGAAGCCAATGACAGTACCTTGCAACAATTTTACATCACAGCCATTTTGTCCAAGGTTTCTGCTTCTGCACAACTATCCAGCTGGGATTTTTACACTCAATTACAATGGTTGGATCCAGAACTCTTCAGGGGATCTTCTATGCTGGGTTCCAACTCATTGCCACCCTGGCCTTTATCGTAATGGCACTTGTCTGATCATTGGAAATCTGCAGACCACCAAAGTTGAGCTCACCAATGCAGTTTCTCATGGTTTTGACTGGCTTAAGTAAGTCTCAAATTTCTATGTTGCTTTACTCTATTCAACTCTCACAAGATGTAGGGAAACTCTCCCCAGTGATTATCAAACATCCTGGCCTTGGCCTATCACTACTGTGAGTTTTTGCTAATGCTAATCATGATTTTGTTTGCAACTTATATACAATGCTTAGGTTCCAATTTAGCTCTCAATTCAATTCTTACTTGCTTCAGGACTGCTCCTTTGTTCAGCTGAGATCATATTACTTATGATACTCTTTATATTCCTTGTATTATACCTTGTTGTGTCACTCTTTCTGTATATAACCATACACCTTGCTCTTTCTCATTACCATCAATGTTGGTAGCCAAGACCTGGTCATCCACCCCCTCGACTACTATCACTACTCTGTAGCAAGGTGACAATTTCCTAAATTTGCAAGGATTGGCTCTAAATTACCAACATTGGGTTCTTAGCAGTGCTGCACAGTTGACTCACTTCCAGAACTAGCAGCAGACCTTGTTGTAGGTTTTCCTCATGCAAAGCTGTGGATGATATAAATTGCACTGGTGGACCTGATACTATTCACCACCAAGTGATTATGTAGAACTGCAACATGTGGTATTATATTGTGCTTGATGAAGTGGTCAGCTCAGGAGTGGCTTGTGGCCTTGTTCTACAGATTCATTGGGGCTAGTAGTGGGAACCATGCAAGGGTGATCAAGCTGTTGCATTGCAAGTGGCTGCCTGAGCTTGTGTGAATATGGTCAGTTTGGCTCCATAGTGGTCACAGGAACCTCCTTTACTTGATTGAAAGAAATTTTGTTTGAGATCACTGTTGGCTGGTTAACTTTTCTGGCACACCTAGAGCTTGATGTGCAATTGACAGATCACAAGCAGTAAACATCAAAGCTGTCAAAATGACATACTGCTCAGAAGGGCCCAATATCAAATGGTCATGGCTCAAAAAAACTGCAGTCTACCTTTGCTACAAATTGGGCAATACCTTGCATACACTTGTGGATCTATTAAGAATTTATAATTTATTGATACCCTACTATCCCCACAACTTGATTTTGTGTGGCTTGACCGCAGTAATGGGACTGGTTAAACAGATCACACAGCTTGACAGTATCATGTGTGCAGTTGGGCTGTGGTGCTTTGTGGTCTTGCTGTTCTCAATCTCTATGACAGTGTTCATGCTGTCTAATGTGCCAAATCACCCCNATTGTGCTTGAGGACTTAGTCCTTGCTACTCTAGCATCATATTTAATGAGCAGTCTGAGGTCACTCAACCCTCCAAACCTCAGCTGTGCATTACAAAACCTATTGCAGTTGCTTGATTAAATCCAGCTCATTTGACAGCTACTTCTGTTACTCAAATTTGAAGTGGTGCCAATTGGCATGTCTATTAAGCCTTCATATTTGAATATTCTGCAATTCAAACACCTCTAAATCCACAGTCTTTGAATCAGCTTCAGCTCTTGTATACCCAGGGTAGTAGATGCCCCATAATCTTCCATGCCACACAATCAAATTAAGATTGGTGGGACTCTGAGACTAGTGGTACAGTTTTGTTATATGGTGTGAACCCCAATAGTGGTATTTCAGTCATTAAATAGTAAATTTGCAAAATCCAAATGCAGCTGTATCACTGATTCCCATAGCTTTTTAAAAGGACTCTAGCTGCAGTATTTTTTGCCATCAAACTTTTGCCTATTTTGTTGCTTATTATCTCTGCTTGTTACAAACCCTACTGCTTGATTGATTGAACTTGACTATCTTGCATGGCATGATATTTCTAAGTTTATCTGAACTTGGTACTTGAATTGTTTGCCTTTCATGACACTTTGGACTCATAGACTTGGAGAGAAAATCAGACAAATCTTAAAACACTCTATTATCCCCAAAAATTGCATATTGATTTTCTGCAGGTTGTCAGAGGCATATTTGATAATTTGATGTTTCTACTCTTTTCTAGCCATTAAAATGTCATGTTTACTTTGTATTATTCATCTTCATTTACACTTTTTTTTTATTGTTTTACTCTAATGTCATCTAAGCAGCTCTTGTCAGCTGTCTCACTCCTCCATCAATCCACCCACCCCAATCTTGAGGAGTCCCAGCTCTTCATCTGTGCTGATGATTGGATTTAATGGTGTAATGTCTATGCCTTTGTTGTCAATAGTTGGAATAGGTTCTGGCTCCTGGAGAGTTTCATGCAAGGTCAAATATCCTTAGTGACAGAAGCCTCTCCCCATCTCCCCTGTTGGGATTCCATTGCAGGCATTCCTGCCTCATATGTTGCTCTTTCTCTTGTTCTTCACTTTTGTCTTACCTTGATTTTTCTCATCTCATTGCTTTTAGTTCATTCCTTCTTCTCTTGGCTTTCTTCCTATCCTATTTATTTCCATCCCATCCCATCCTCTTCTTCTATCGACCTGATGCTAATGAATTTTGATGATCTTAAGGACACCATCCAAATCCTTCTTGGACAACTGCAAATGTATTGTTGTTGATGTGCAGGTAGCAAACTAGGGCACTCTAACAACAAGACTATAAAACTCAAACACACACACAACACTACAACACAACAACACACCGAATACCTTCATGAAGATAAAGGTGGGCAAGGGGTATAGGTAAAAGCTCTAAGTCTAGTTGACAGAGGCTTCTAGAACTCTTTTTGTACAATCGCAAGTTCAAGGGGAAGCTAAGGCTCAACCAGCAACAATATTAATGCTTTGCAAATTGACTTTGTTAACACAACAGTGGGTTTCAAGATACATGGATAACTTTGCAAACAGAGGAACGTGGCCTCGAGCAGCTTTAACACAAGAACGATTTGATAAAACACAAGCAACACAACTCTGATTGACTTTGCAAACTTAAACACTTTCTCTCAATAACAGATGGCTCTTGTAGATTCCTGGAACATGGTCCCAACACAAAATACAGACACTAGCTACCCACTACTGCTATAATAGATAAAACAGAAACACATATATATGTAATTATTGTTTGGCAAACAGATAGAGAAACAAACAGATGAAAGAGACTGAAAAAGATAAGAAACACAATCACATAAGGGTATCCAAGGCTGAGAGCTGAGTCTCGAACTTTAGAATGCAGCCTGGGCTCTTTGCAAACCTGTTCTGGACACGGCTGTTGTCAAGTCCACATGGATATTCACCAAGGATTGCTCCCAGAGAGTGTGCCCTTCTGTTCACAAACCTAATCCAACAAATTGATCCAAGTTTTGGGTGCTTGGCTCCACCAAGCCCTACTACTTCACTACCATGCTGACTTTTTCTTTCTCTTGGCTGTGGATAGGCTGACTGAGCTTTGGGCTACTGACCACCTAAACATTAGTTGTGCTTTCCAGTTCTCTGTACAGGTTCATGAACTTTGGATTAGCTGTCCAAAATTGGTCACTTCTTCCGTTCTTTCCAATTCAGGTCATGTCAATGTTTATTGACTTAGCAGATTGCTCATCAATTCTCAAAGCCACTGGCTGCTTTGTGAAGGCTTCTGCTTAGCGAGTGTCAGGGAAAATTCCTTTATAATGTGCACAACTCCCTCCAGCACTGTACCTTGCCAGGTCAGGCATGCTAGTTAGACTTTGAATAGTATTACTGCTTTTCAGATATGTTTGCAAGACCTTTGTGAACTTAAAGTGTCATCACAGAACCGTCTTACTCAACATCCTTCCATTTTCTAGGGCGTTGATGTGCAGGTAGCAAACTAGGGCACTCTAACAACAAAACTATAGAACTCAAACACACACACAACCACAACACAACAACACACCAAATACCTTTGTGAAGATAAAGGCAGGCAAGGGTATAGTTAAAAGCTCTAAGTCAACTTGACAGAGGCTTCTAGGACTCTTCTTGTACAATTGCAAGTTTGAGGGGGAGCTAAGGCTCAACCAGCAACAATAGAAATGCTTCACAAAGTGACTTCACTAACACATGGTAAGGTTCAAGATACAACAGATAACTTTGCGAAAAGAGGAACACAGCCTCGAGCAACTTTAACACAAAAATGATTTGGTAAAATGCAAGCGACACAACTCTGATTGACTTCGCGAACTTAAACACTCTTTTCTTGATAACAGATGGCTCTTGTAGATTCCTGGGAACACAGTCCCAATGTGAAATACAAATGTTAGCTACCCGCTAATGCTATAATAGATAAAACNTGAGATGTATATGTATGTAATTACTGTTTGACAAACAGGCAAGAAAACAAACAGATGACAGAGACAGAGAGAGATAGGAAACACAATCACATGAGGGTATTGAAGGCCAAGAGTTGAGTCTCGAGCTTTAGAACACAGCCCAGGCTCTTTGCAAACCTGTTCTGGATGTGGCTGTTGTTGAGTCCACATGGATATTCACTGAGGATTGCTCCTGGAGAACGTGCCCTTCTGTTTGCGAACCTAATCCGATGCTATCTTATCTAGGTGGCTAGATGGCATAATATCATAGTGATGGTAGTGGACATGGTCATTCCTAGCAGCCACTAGCCACAGCTAGTGGCCCTAGTGAGGGGCCATTTTGCTGATGCCTCCACACTCTTCCCTGATGCATTCCCTATCTTAGTGAACTCCAGATCATTTGCAATAGATAACTGTGCAAGCCCATAACAATCACCCCCCTCAACCTACAAAGAGGGTTATAAAAAAGAAGTAACACTACAGGCAAAGATTTATAAGGTCATAGGCCAATGTTCCCACAAATCAACAGATCAATTTTATAGGCACAATTGAGTTCTTTTACTCATGGTCACCAAAAGTGATGGCACCTTATGTAAGCAACATGTCCAGAATTCCACATCACATCACATTTTGGTTCATTTTTACTGCAACCACACTGTTCAATCCCTCTATTTTTACACTATGAATACCTCTCATACTCAGCATAGTACCCCCAAGAAGAATAGGTTTATCAGGCAGGTTCTGGGTCAGCAGACTATTGCCGAAGCCTGTGCAAGTACCGGAAGACAGGCTCAACAAAAAATCTGCCTTGAAGTGGCCATCCTAAGAAGCTGACAGACTATGGGGAGCAAGAGCTCATCAAGAATGCCTGCAAATCATGTCGCAAGCCACTTGAAGAGCTCAGCAATGATGCTACGACGAATATTTCAGCAACAACTGTTTGGAGGGTTTTAGACCACCATGGTTGCCATTGCCAAGTCGCTGGCAAGAAGCCTTACCTCCAGCTCCACCATAAGACAGCACAGCTCAAGTGGGCTACCTATTGGAAAGGGTTTGGGCTCATAGATTTCACATCAACCATCTACTTGGATGAATCCTATGTCTGTCTGGGGGACAACAATGGCCGGGTCTTTGTTACACGTCTCCCTGACAAAGAATTCGATGAGGACTGCCTAGTACCAACATTCAAGCAGTCATCAGTGCACATTATGGTGTGGGGTTGCATTGCATATGGCCGGAAGGGGCCATTAGTTGTTTTGGAGTATCCAGGAGGGAAGGGTGGCAGGATGACTGCGGCACACTATCATGATCAGGTTTTGAACCCTGTTCTCCACCCATTTTACAAGGAGCTCAAGGAGGAGAGGGGTCTGGTGGATTTTATGCATGATGGGGCCCCAAGCCATTGAGCAAAGTCAGCAACAGCCTGGTTCATGAAAACAAAGATTCTGCTTGTGGAACATCCTGCGCAATCGCCAGATCTTAATTCAATTGAGCTGATTTGGCACAGGTTGAAGACAATAATCCATTCAAGACCACCTGTAAATACCATCGACGAGTTAAAAGCTGCCGTCTTTTCTGCTTGGGATGATTTACCAATTGGAACAATCAACAAGCACATTGACCAGATGGCTGATTGTGCTGAAGCTGTTTTGGCTGCTTGGGGTGGCCATGCCCGCTTCTAATTTTCTATACATCCTGTATATATACCAGTACTTATACTATACACTTTTTGGACTGATACAATAAGTGGGAGACCCAGTAGCACAAAACCATTGCAAGACGACAAGGAAAACTTATCATGAGAAAATGGCAGGGTGGCATCACTTTTGGCGACCACGAGTACTGACAAAATCCTTGCTGATATTCAAATTTTTGCTTGCAATTTGTATTGGAGAAAATGGTTTGAACATTTTTTGAATATATTCCCAGACCAAATGCCTTTGTTTGGCAGGGCATTTGGCAATTCTGGAACAAGTAGATTCACAAATTCAACACAAGTCTGACTACATTTGTTCCAAGCACAAGTTGTTTAAAATCCTTAAAATTTATATACTCATTCAGCTTTTCATAATATCAAATAATAATTTCAAAATTTAGGAGAGCATTTGTGGGAACAGTTGTTCCTTGACCAAATTCATCCATGCCTGTAGTGTAAGATGACAAATGAGAAAAAGAGCAATTCTGGAGCAAGTGAGTGTCAAATTGGGAACTAAGGTGGAACCTGCCCACTTTATGTAAGTTGCAAGACAAAATCATGATTAGCATTGGCAAACTTACAGTGGTGATAGGCCAAGTGTAGCATATTGGATAATTGCTGGGTGGAGCTTCCCTACATCTTGCAGGAGTTAAATAGAGTGGAAAATATGGGAATTTTGGAACTTACTTAAGCCAGTTAGAACCATGATGAACTGCATTGGTAAGCTCAACTTTGGTAGTTTGGAAATTGGCAATAATGAGACAAGTGCAAGTAAAACAAAGACCAGCCTGGCTATAGGCTGGAACCCAACATAGAAGATCCTTTGAGGAGTTCTGGATCCAACCATTGAAAGTAAGTTTAAAGATCCCAGCTGGATAGTTGTGTAGAAACTTTGGACAAAATAGCTGTGGTGCAAAATTATAGCTGTGCTCTGTCATTGGCTCCAAGGCTGGCTGTTCTGTCTGAGCATCCCACAGCCTGATGGTCTTGTCAGATGAGCCTGAGACAATGTACTTGCCATCAGGAGAGAATGCAACAGATGTTATGTACCGGCTATGCCCTGTCATTGGCTCCAAGGCTGGCTGTCCTTTCTGAGCATCCCACAGCCTGATGGTCTTGTCATGAGAGCCTGAGACAATATCTTTGCCATCAGGAGAAAAGGCAACAGATGTGACTGAGTCAGTATGCCCTTCTATTGGCTCCAAGGCTGGCTGTCCTGTTTGCGCATTCCACAGTTCAATGGTGCCATCCTTCATGCCTGAGACTATGTATTTGCCCTCTGGAGAGAAWGCCACARATAATGGMSTATCTTGGGTAGATARCYTCCAAATCTCMTGTCTATGAMCCAARYTGTGGTGAATAAYAGGAACTGAARSAAACCCCARAAGTGCCTSAATYGGCTSTTCTGTTGCAGCATARAATGGTAGTGCTGACAGATAYAAGTGGGGAGCACTGTGGCTGATTGCTGGATAAAAGTTGTGCACAAAATCTCCAATGYTGTTTAGCAATGACCCCAGCTCAGTTRRGRTCAATTTCTGTWTAATYTGTCAACTTTGATGCYACAATTCTGTTCATTTAATACTTACTTTGGATATTGCCCAGAGTGTATTGTAGGCAKATTTGACACTCTTCAGCACACTYAGTGCTTCAATCCAATGCAASACCTTYCCTGTCTCCACAAATTCCAGSAWTCYTTGCYGAAAAGSCTTGGTGACTCCTGCATAGAGAACATGATCCCCCCATGCTGTGCATRCATAAGCCAGTTCAGATGYAAGTTCCAAAGGCTTGGGTTGGTCATYRTTGCTCAGATATGAKGTTGTGGCTCCTGAAATCCCAAAGMATAGCATAGAGTYCATGRCAGCAAAGCATGCTTCAGCTGTGGTAGAATGTGCARTAGTTYTGTCAATTCCCCATTTCTTGTCATGRTGNTGTNCTGATGTCAGGTAGTCAACAAAAGATGCATGAAAAATCAAGATAAGAGCATCATCACAGCCTTCATCTGGAATTTGCACAACAGAGTGAAGAGATTTGAAGGCTTCTCGGATTGTCAAGGTATCTGTTCTGAGCAACTTGGCATAGTCACTCACTGAAACAGGCCTTTGCACTGTGACAAGCAGTGACAGACAAGAGTGTATCATATCTGCCTCCTCCTTATCCAGATCCTTGAATGCTTCAGCTAGTACTGTGCTGTACAGGTTTTCAATGCCAGAAAGCTGGACATTTGCAGAGGGTTGGCCCAGTTCCTGAAACCGCTTCAGGCTGTTCCCTGAGTATGTTGCAATATATCCAACCATGGTGGCTGCAATGATAAACAGTGCTCCAGAGACATCAGCAATGGTTTGAATCTCTGGAGGTGGCCAGTTTGACTTTGCCTGATAGTGGTTRTACACCCTYGRGATRCATYTGAATTGGTGATTCAGGTAAAGCAAGATATCAGCYTTGACAATGCTGGCTTCAATSTCATGYAGRCGAAGCCACCCATGATGGGTAGATGTTCCAAAGGACTCCCGAAGAGAGATCTCAGGACGGCTAGTAAGGAAGAACTTGAGGGGGATGGTTGGTTTCTGTGACAAGATTGCCACAATRAAAAGCCTGACAGCATCTTTATTCTCGCACTCGTCAAGTGCATCCACACCAAGCACAATGAGTTCATCAGCTCCAAAGGCCCTCTGAGCAGGCTGGAGAATAAGTTTCGCATACTGGTCATTCAAATTCATCTCGGTTGGATTTCTGCAAGCTTTATCAGACTCGAGAATTTTCTCGAGGGCGTCGCCAAATTTAGGTCGTTCCTCTGCCAGAATCCTCGCAAGGGTGGGGATGATSAGGTACACATCCTTCTTATCGAGTTCGCTGAGCGTACAGAAGAAGCTCGCACCCAGAAGTCCCCGATTGTTGAGCTGRGAGCAAAAGGTCTTTGACACAGCAGTYTTCCCTGTCCCCGCGAGCCCGCTRAGCCAGAAYAGATGAGGAGAACGARGGTCCTTTGCCCATACGAGCAACATGGCCAGCAGCGATATCCTGGATCCAGGYGTGCACCCRGAGCCTCGTCGAGCATTGCTAAACTCGGCCCCTTTCACTCCACCTAGYTTCTCAAATGTGTCTGATTTCGTGGGCTGAGCRGCAYGATCAACGAGATAATCRAGCATGTRGACTTACTGGACCTCTTCARCGAACGGACRGCCTCTTCAATATTACGCATGGCCCCAGTGTTATCCTCAATTACTATGCATACCCTTGAGAAANGGAAGMWGGCGTGCAGAGAWTCGGACGTACTCTCGATTCGTTCCTTCAACCAGTCAACCCCGCTAACAATCTGAAGGGTCTGGGTCATATTCTCGACGGTSACRTCAAACTAGACAGTTGTGAGCCAACRTYTCGAGTACRAACSCGAACAGGCTCACCATTGCTAYCTCRATGGCAAACCTGATCTCCTGCGTAAGCTTCAATACYGCTYGCTTGTCCTGGTCCGTGAGGAATGSTCGATCAAKGCTTGATCTGTTCAGATWAACYTTGTCTTGGAGTATCTTCTTTTTCTCCTCCARAGTMCTGCTCGTTCCAGCATGCGCTTAGTACGCCGACGTTAGGGAYGAMCRAACTGCTCTCACCGTGATAATCCGCTGAAGCGATCCTGGACCCCTGGCTGAACATTGAGCGGACTCTTGTCTATRATTYGYGACAACACCTCCACYCTCTTGAGAAGTGCGTCGAATTCCTCRTGGTTCTCGCCATAYGCCTACTCRTAGATTGGTAAGGAGGACCACATCTCGTAGAGAACRACTCACRTCAATCGTATTGCAAATGGCCRACAGCCCTGCAGCCGTACTCTTCAATGGGGGAAAAACATCCGRTACGTCGACGATCCTCCGGAGSGTGGTCTTGACGCCTTCGTARATCTTGCTGCCAAGCCCCGCTGGYTGATGTTCGACGTRAASSKTACYSTCCTGAGSCTCGKYTGCCSCGTGAGACGTCGCMGCTGCAGGGCTGTTCGATTGAATTGGAAGATCGWAGGGATCAGCCTCGACGACCGTTGTGTCGAGGGCCTGACTTGGGTGATCGACATAAGCTATGGTTAACTGAGGCTCTCCCTCTTCTCGAGACCTCGCCAAGGCCTGGGGCTGAGAGAACGAATTAGGGACCCGCGATGCGTCGCTATGGCTGAAGGCGGAAGTGGAGGGTATGAACGTATTCTCTTCGCTTTGTGCCGGGAGGAAAGGTATAGCTTCCGAAGAAGTGGCTTGTATCGCCTGACTGGGAAGAAGCTGGCGACCGCTCGCTGTGTCGATGTTGTCTTGATGACTTTGAATGTCGCCACGATTGGTGTCCTCGGCCGGTGGATCCGGTGTAGGGACATCGTGGCTAGCTTTAGAGCTGGTGCCTGTATCTCCCGCAACGTTGGGATGGGAGGTAGGGCGAAAACGAGAGGGAGAGGGATTGCGAGAACCGAAACGTTCCTTGAGGAATTTCGCGGGACGTTGGAGGAGCTCCTTGGCTTCATCCCGGCGACGCGGCCTTTTCGGGGGATCCATGTCCCTGTTATTCAGTAATACAAAGTAAAGTCGGAGGGGATTGCGAACGAGGTTGGTGGATGTAGCAGTCGGAGAGGGCGACTGCGATGTGCCGCTCGAGATCGTCTTGGACATAAGGTTCACGTGAAGGAGTCGAGCACTGCCTCGGGGTCTAGAAATCGCAAGTAATAGTAATATTTTTGGATGAGAGACAAACACGAACGACTACTAAGTCTGCCCTCTCATTCATCAACAATGACCACACAATCTAAAGTCCCATGATATTGGTAGATGAAAGAAGACGCCGTCTTTGAGCCAACTACATCCACCATCTTCGCCTGACCCCACTCTACCACCTTGTCAGCGAACTCGCCGCGCGCCCAGTGCATTGCGTACAAAATGTTGTAGATAAAGGGAAGGATGTATTCATGTCATAGGTCCTGGGCAAGGGAAAGGAGGGTGGTGAAGCGCGGTGAGGTGCTTTGCAGGACAAGGTGTGTGCTGTTCACGAATACTACTAGTAGGCGTATTTGTCCCCACACATCTTCGATGTAGATATTTGGGCAGCCTTGGTTTCCGGGATTGGAGGGAAGGAAAAAGGGCATTAGCTAGGTGCTTGGAAGATGGACAGACATAAGAGGAAATGAATATGTTTAGAGAAGGAGGGGGATCCAACGAAAATGCGAGCGCATGAGCAATAGTCGGTCCGTTGACCCCTACTTGCCTTCGTCTTCTGCCCTACGACGGTTTCCTCTCAGTTTCTTTACATTCCGCCTTCCGATCATCCAAAATAATTGTTCGCGATTTCCAACAGCGCTGTGAAGGTTTGGTCCGAAGCTCAAGACTTCGCCGAATGCTCCAAAGATAAAAGCGAGACCAACATCTCATCTGAAGACGGGTCTACGCTCAAGTATGGATGGGGCTGGGAGAACAGGACTGGTGCGGGCGGCCTCAAGCTGTCTTGGATAAATACCCTTTCGTTCTTATTACGGCCGATGGAAGCTCGAGAACGACAATCCCACCACCACTGCAGACAAATTAACGGATATGCTTCCCACAACACAATGAAGTATCCGGACCATCGTACGCTCATCGACAAGCAGGCCATCCGCCCCTTGCGCGGGTTAAACGACATTTACGGCTTACGGACATCCTCAGCCTGGGCCCAATGGTATGAGCTGAGGTACAAGAGATGTCGGCAGTGTTCGATTGGCGAACGTGAGCGGCACTGGTATTTATCCCCTTCTCTCTGATGTTGGTTATAGATTGCTGACGCCGGTTTTATTCCGTCCTAGCGCCTCTGTGGCTCGTTAGTAACTCGTTCTGCGGGCCGCGTTTATACATGCTGAGTCTGTATATGCCTGTGGCTACTTTGACAAATGGCGCCATCCGATCGGGAAATTCGCCAACATGGGGATAGCTGAAAAGACTTTGGATCTAGAGGGGGCTACCAGAGGGCTCAGCGCACCAGAAGGGGTACATTTCTTCGAACATGACTGCATTGAAACTACGCTCCGTACACGGATGCAAACTAGGACAGTTAAGTGGAGGCCTTGCTTATTTCCATATAATCTAACAGCTCATAACGATCATGCTTAGCTACACTCAGGACCAAATCACACGCAACACCTGACGCTGCAAGGCTCATTTCGGTCTGTACACATGCGACTGTCAATTGGAAGAGCTGGTCATCCTTTGAGATTGCAATAATGATGTTAGACAATGAATGACTTTACTTTGTATGCATCCATGGGTGTCCAGGCGGAAAGCCACTGTAGAAGCAAGGTCAAAAAGGGCACTCGCAGAGGCATCCACATGAACACATACCCAACGGCTAGTGAAACGGTTGGTATCAGGAATTGATGCGTTCTCTAGGAGATTACGGCGACACTTCACAGAGAGTCTCTTAGTTAGATGGAGTGCTCAAAGGCGAAGGAAACACACAAGTACCTTCTCTTCAATCGCTTTTCCTATACGCTCTACATCACGTTGCAAGGTTGTAGCTTGTTCTTGGTGCATCATAGAACAATACACATGTTTGTCCACAAAACCGACTTCAAATCCAAGCGAATTGAACGTCTTCTGTAGCCATCTATCCGGTGCGGGATCGCATTCCAAAGCGAGGGCCAGGGATTCGATACATTTGGCGAGAGCGTACCAAACCTGTTGGGGTCTGTGATCGGAACTATCTCCGAATAACCTGAGGAAAACATGAGCGAATGAAAAGAGGTGGTATGACAAGTTTTTATGAGGGAGCTGCTTCGGTTCGGTGAGGATATTCTGGTTGGAAGTTGCGTTCAGAAACTCGTTCCAGTGCTTCTGACAGCGCTGCCTACTGTATTGCGTTGCTGACAACGACGGAATATTGTCCGGCTGGCGCTCAAGATTGAGGCTGAAGCAGTAATAGGATAACTTGAGGTGATACGAGGGTGGTATATAGAAGGTTCTTGATCGGGTTTCGGTGGTGAGGGAGTCACGGAGGGATGGGTGGCGCATAGTCACAAGCGCATCTTCGTCGATCCTCGGACTATCGATGATTGCTTGAAGAGCGGCCAGGGTTTGATAAACTTTGGAAAGGTCTATTCCAAGCAGTTCCGCAAGTCCGACGATTGAAAGTGGTTCATAAAGTAGCACAATAGTCGATATGATGTCGGAAAAATGGGGAAGATGTTGGGATTTTGCGAGAATATGAGTATAGAAAACATCGAGGGCTTGTGGAAAGGAAGAGAATGTCAGCGTCGGTCGCTCTTGCTTGCTTAAGGGTGAGCAACTGAAATGCTTCATATAGTGGGCAACACTATACGCCATTGCGGCGGTCCCCGATCGCTGTTTGTTCCCAAGAGCAAGGCAGCAATAAAATAGATGAAGATGGTGGGAAGGTGGGGCAAAGAAACATCCTGATCGATTTTCAGTTGTAAGGAAGTCGCGAAGGGAAGTGTGGCAAAACGAAATGGGTGACTTGTCGGATGGGATATGAAAGATTGCTCGCAGATCGTTGACGACCAGAGAAACTTCATATGCCTCTATTCCAAGAAGTTCAGCAATTCCAACAATAGGAAGCGCTTCATAAATTAATGCGAGAGTCGATATGATGCGAGAAAAATGGGGAAGGTATTGGTATTTTGCGAGGAATCGAGCGTAGAGAGCGTCGAGCGTTTGAGGAAAACAACGGAGTGGCCCTTGTGCGCTTAGCGGTAAGCGAGTGAAGTGTTCAAGGTGCTCTTTCCGGTGGTTATCGCTATACAATGCCCCAGCAGTCGAAGATCGTTGCTCATCCCTGAGAAGAAAGCAATGATAGATCAAATGGAAATGATAAGAATGAGGGGCAAAGAAAGATCCCGATCGACTTTCAGTTGTGAGAAACTCGCGGAGGGAAGTATGACGAAAGGTAATAGGTGACGTGTCGGATGGGATATGAATGATTGCTCGGAGACTGCCCACGACCAGAGAAACTTGAGGAACCTTTAGTTTAAGAAGTTCCGCGATCCCTTCAATTGGAAGCGGTTCACAAAGGAGTGCGAGGGTCCATAGGACATCATTGAAAAAGCGGAGATCTTGGTATTTTGCAAGAATCCGAGTGTAAACAGTATCGACCATTTGAGGGAAATGGGGGAACGGTCCTTGCAAGCTTGACGGTAGGCAAGCGAACTGCTCAAAATGCTCTTCAAAGAAGTCACAGCTATACAAACCAGCGACGTTTGCGGATCCAGGTTCCCGCTCATTGATAGAAATAGAGCAGCGATATGATAGATAAAGGTGATGGGAAGGAGGGGCAAAGAAGCATCCGGACCGACTTTCAGTTGTAAGAAAGTCGCGGAGGGAAGTATGACAAAAGGTGACGGGGAGATCGTCGGTCCCTGGAACGTGAATGATGGTTTGCAGGTTTACGAGAATGTGAAGTACTTCGAAGGTCTGGATGCCGAGGAGTTCTGCGATCCCTGTGATTGGAAGTGGTTCGGACAGTAAGGCGATTGTTGAGATCACGTTGGAGAAGTGGGATAGACGCTGCGACTTGGCGAGGGTGTAGGCGTAAAGACCGTCGAGGCCCGGGTTCATATTCAGCGTGAGAGGGAGGCGGGTCATAGGGGTTAGACCGTCGTCCGAGGGCCCGACAATATATTTGAACAGGGCCGATGCAAAAATGAAGGATCCGCCGATATGGTGCACGAGCGTCTTCATATCGGTTCGAGTTGGCCATTGCCCATGACTCTGAACGTATGCCGCGATGACAGGATCCCTTTCCGCTCGAAGCAAGAACGATGCTTCTAGGAACGTTAGGATATCATCGTCTGAGCCGTGGGCGACAAGGTCATCTAGTCGAACCCCGTTTATGTTCAAGCATTCTTTAATGTGCTGCTCAACTCGACTGGTGATGAAGAAGCGCAGGGGTGTTGAGGGGTGTCGCTTGAAGAAATCAAGCGTATGCTCAATGAATTCCTTCACCTCATCCTTGTCCTCGCATTCGTCGAGTCCGTCGATGACGATGAGGAAAGGGCCATAGAAGAAGGTTTGGAACATGAGGCCCCATTTGACAGCGGCAGTGAACGGCTTGTAGACTAAATGCTCGAGCTGCGTGGCCAGCGAAACCTCACGTGTCAATAAGGCGGGGTCTGCCTTGACGGCGGCCTGGACGAATGATCCAGTTGAAGGGATCGCGGACACCATCTGGCTGGCTAGGGTTACCGCAAACCTAGTCATCTTGCTTCGATCGCCCGAGTTGCGGTAGAAGAAGAAGCTCGCCAATAGCCGCCCGTTTCGCCCATACTTTTGTGACACTGCTTGAGAGATCGACGATTTGCCACAGCCTACATAACCATGGGTCCAAAAGACATGAGGAGCGTCGGCGTTGAACAGAACAGGGCTGTCAGCCCAGTCAGTGATGCCCTTGATAACGACCTCCCTCGTTCCAGGGAAGCAATCGGAATCCGGGGGTGATGTTTTCCGATTTCGAGTGTAAGACGCATCGCGTATCGGGGCAAGGAGAGCATCGAGCTCTGGAGGGCAGGGGGTTAGCAGGAACGAATTTACGCATGCTGATGTTGGAGCAATTCACCCGTGTTAGAGACACACTGACTTGAAGCGGCTGGCTGCGATGAGTCAGAGCCTCCGTTGACAGTGCCTGAATAAGCACAAGAAAAGGTTAAAATATCGCTCTCAGAACATAAGTCAGGGAAACTAACCATGGTTATCACCAAAATTTGCGTTTTCAATGCGCCCAACGTTGTTCACCGTGCAATTGTGGTAGATATTGATGACTCTGGGAGATGAATCGTGGCCACCAGCGCTTCTGGGACGAGACAGATTCTCTTGAGAATGTGCACGTCTGTCACCCATTTGGGTGAGTGTGAAGAGAGAGGATTCAATAAGTTGACTTCGAGGATGCAGGTGGCGGGGGAGGTAGGAAGGGGTGCGCAGTCAAAGAGGATGCTACCGCTGAGATCAAGTATCTTGAGCGCGGCAAAAGGTGTGCAGAGGGGATTGTCAGACTTTTACAGCATTCTGGCGCCCAAGCTTATGCTAAAGATAAGCAGCCGGCTGCCAGTCGACATGAGGCTAACATGAGAAGAGAACCCATGATGCCTTCGGCGAAGGATTCAATAGATCTAAGCTCCAGCTCCGGGCGGTGTCCTATCCTATGTTCTGGTGACAATTCAATTTGAGAACCGATAGACCGGACTGGTCACAGATTTGAATGTGATCTGTCGTGCTGTTCATGGGTGACGATTCAGCAAGCTCAGATATGAGGCCTGAAGCGCGGTCTGGCAGAAAATGATGCACCGTTCTACTATTGCAGCTGCAGTTCCTCAGATTCCATCGCGATCATCCACAACGGCTGGGTGAGCTAGGGGACGGCGTGAAAGGTGACGATTTCCCGAGAGACTTTAGCATTGGTAAGATGAGTCCCGCAGCACAGGTGTGTTTTATGCTAATGTCTCTGCTACCCTTTCTGGGAGAGAGAGGCTACTAACCTACGTACAGGTCGAGGGGATAGCGATGGACATTAGATAGGCTGTGCAATCCAATCGTCTTAAAGAATCGATGCATGACCGCGGAAAAGAGTGAAAGAGGGATAGCGAAACATTTTGGAGCCTCCATGGACTTGCATCACGGAGATCTGAGATATCATGAGAGTAGAGCACTGGTGGCGGGCAGAATCAGGGAGCGGGCCCCGGCCCCGTCGAGCGGAGTCCCACGACGGATCCACCGATTTGATAAACAAGATGCCAAACAGACGCGTCGCGTGAGCTTGGAGTCCACTCAAACGGCGGTGCCATTTCGTCCCGTTTGCGATCAACATTGCCGGGCACAACTGCAACCGGTTGAACAGCGAGTAAGCGACTACTCATCGCAAATTCGACATTCACTCACCTTGATCAGGACCATGGCCTATGTCGATGCTCGTTCTAAAACCCCAGTAGCAGGATCATCTTGATTCAGAGTCAGTTAATCTTGGAAATGCCCCACTGGCGAAGGTGAGCCTTGGTCTTCTTCTCTCTCTATCGGGCGCGATGGGTCGCTGCTGGCCCCCCGTTGGTGTTAGGGCCATCGCCTCCTCCAACGAATTCCTTCAATCCTCTCAACCACCTATCCTAACACTTTCTTACAAGAGGTGATGTTGGAATTGACGAATCAACCGCTTCGCCTGAACACTTCCGCTCAGTTGGACGCAGCGTGACTACCCGTGGCTATGTTGAGAAGTCTATGCCTAATCCCAACCCTTACCTCAATTTCTCCGGTAATAGATATCCTACCTTAGCATCGTCGCCGTTGTGGGCTAGCAGCACATCAACATTAACTCTTGCCTTATCCTACCCTTGCAACACCCATAAGCAACCACCTCATTTCCCTTTCCCCGGGATCATCATTCCGACCCTTCCTCCCGGTTGGTGATTTCTCATTGGTATCATCCCCCTCGAGATCGACAGCGACCACGAACGTCAAAATTTACACCTTCTCTCGCATAAGCTGACCGTATAATTCGCCTACCTCGGACGTTTGGAGGGTGGCTGCTGCATCCTAGAATGCTCCCTTCTCGCCGCCAATCAATTCTTTTGCCTATTCACCGTCGACTGCCCTGTATCTTCCCTTGGGTCCCTCGCCATCTTTGCGATTGGGGACTGGAAAAAAGGCAAGGAGAAAGAGAGGCTGATGGAGCTGGGTCAATCGCTGCATTCGCTATGTATTCCTTAGTGACACCCATCATCGTCATCGATACTTTGAAATCCGGACGGTCGGGCCCCATCACTGTTTCTCCAGTCGTCCTCACGCCACCATTCTACCCTAACGAAAGGCTGAGTGGATGGAGGCCCTGACTTCATGCCTCACGTCAATTGACCGCGGTGTGCCAAATCCTCACTTGGTCAATAGTGAGCCCATGCTCTGTCGTCGCACGTCACACTTATACCTTCAGGTTCACCAAATCTTCGAATGCGACCGGGGCTCTGGGCTAGGTTTTTTGGAAGGCTATTGGGGATCTTTGACCGAACTTTGAAGTTTGACTGCTCGTCCGAAGTCACCTCTTCAACGCCTGTCATCGTCCGTTCTGCGGACCGCGTTGATATATGTTGAGTGTTTGTATATCCTCGGCGCTGCGTTATAATCTATTGGGCCAATTCTTTAAGTATTACTGGATAGATTCTACCCCTACATGGGTATGGACGAGTTAGTGCTGAGCGGGGGCTTTTGCAGCTTCCCAACGAGTTAAACCAAGGCTGAATTCACAAGGAATACCTGGCCTCGCAAGGTTCATTTTTGCCTGTAATCTTTCATTCATCCATTTGAAAAACTGGTAGACACATTGAGATTGCAAGATTGACGTGAAAAGAGCAAATAATCTTACTCTATATGCCAGAAGTCGAGCCACTGCGGAAATGAGGTCGAAAAGGTTGTTTGAAAAGGTCCTGGGAGACGCTTTGCGTCAGATCCCCTATTGCCAGTAGGGTAACTCTTGATATCGAGATTTGGCAAGTCCTCGGAAGGTGTACTGGGACACTGCGTGAAGAGCCTCAGAGTTAGACAGAATGCTCAAAGATGAAGGAAGCACAAAAGTACCTTCATTTTAATCGCCTTGTCTATACGTCGTACATTGCGTTGCAAGGTCGTAGCTTGCTCCTGCTGTATGCTCACCCAATACACATATCCACTCAAGGGTCCGCCAAATCCAAGCTCATAGAATGATTTTTGAAGCCATCTGTCTGGTGCAGTATCACATTCCACGGCCAAGGCCAAGAATTCAATACACTTGGTAAGGGCGTTCAAAACTGACCACGGCCTCTTGGAGTGGTCTTCGAATAACCAGAAGAAAACTTGGGTGAATGAACAGAGGTAGTAGGACAAGATTGGATAGCGTAGGTNGGGGGGGCTGCTTTAGTTTGGTGAGGACACTCTGTTCTGAAAATGCGCTCAGAAACTCGTTCCAGTGGTATTGACTGTGTTCTTTGCCGTATTGTCTGCCTGGTGGGAACGGAGTATTTTTCAGCAGACGCTCAAGATTAAGGCTGAAGCAGAAGTAGGATAACTTGAGGTGATACGCAGGTGATACAAAGTATGCCCCTGATCGTGTTTCGGTGGTGAGGAAGTCATGGAGGGATTCGTGGTGCATGGTCTTCGGTTCTATGTGGTTGATCTCCGGGCTACCGCTGATTGCTTGCAGACTCGCTAGGACCCCGGAGCCTGGGCCTTCGATTACAAGCATTTTGGCGATCTCGGCAATCGAAACCGGCCCGGAAACCAATGCAATGGTCGAGATGATGTCGGAGAAATGGGGAATATCTTTGTATTTTGAGAGAATGTGGCCATAGAAAGCATCGAGCGTTTGAGGGAAGTAGGGGGATGATCCTTGTGCTGTCGGCGGTAGGCATATGGACTGCTCAAGATGCTCTGCACAGCGGCCAATGCTATACAAAGCGGCAGCAGTACCGGACCACCGCCCATCGTGGAGCATAGAGCAGCGATACAATAGGTAAAGATGATAAGAAGGAGGAGTAAAGAAACATCCGGAACGACTTTCAGTCGTGAGGAAGTCACGAAGGGATGTGTGACACATGGTAACGGGTAAGTCATCAGTGCCCGGAATATGGATGATTGCTTGTAGGTCGACGAGTACCCGAACAACTTCGAAAGGCTCGATGCCAAGGAGTTCTGCGATCCCTACGATGGGAAGTGGTTCAAAGAGTAATGCGAAAGTTGATATGATGTTGGAAAAATGAGGGAGATGCTGCGATCGAGAGAGTGTTTTGGCATAGAGTGTATCAAGGCCTGGGTTCATGTTGAGGGTGTGGGGGAGACGGTCCATCGGAGTTGATTGGTCGTCGGTGGGGTCAACAATGTATTTGAAGAGCGCGGATGCGAAAATGAACGATCCGCTGATGTGGTCCACCAATTTGTCCTTATCCTCCTTTGTTGGCCAGTCCCCGTGCTTTTGAATATAAGCATTGATGACAGGATTGCGAAGTTTCTCAGCCTCAAAGCAAGTGCGCATGAAAACGTCGATGTCGCCACGTGAACAATGGTTGATGAGGTTTTCCAGACGAACTTGGTCATTCTTCAGGTGGCCTTGGATGTGTTGCTTGACCCGACTGGTGATAAAGAATCGGAGAGGGACAAGGGGGTGCTTCTTGAAGAACTCAAGCATGTCGTCAATGAAGGCCTGCACGTCTTGGTGGTCCTCGCATTCGTCGAGCCCATCGATAACAATAAGGAAAGGGCCTTTGAGAAGGAACGTATTGAGGAGGCGGACCCGCTTGGCCGCTGCTTTGAACGGTTCGTACACCAAGCGACGAAGCTGGGCCACCAAGCTTGATCCTAGGAGCCCTGGTTCCTCCTTGACGGCTTTCTCGATAAACGGTGCCGCTTCAGGGATCGCAGCGGCCAGTTGGCAAGCCAATGTCGTCGCGAACTTGGTCATTCTGCTTCTATCACCAGTATTTCGAAAGAAGAAGAAACTCCCCACCAATCGCTTTCTCCGTTCGAACTTGAGTGCGATTGCTAGGGCGATAGCTGACTTTCCGCATCCCACATATCCGTAAAGCCAGAGGACGTGGGTATTCCACAGCAATGTGCTATCGGCCCAGGTCACAATCGTGCGGATCACATCTGTTCGTGTACCGGGAAAGCACGCTGAGTTTGGCGGAGACGTCTCTCGATCTCGAGTGTGAGAGGCATCGAGAATCGGTCGAAGGAGCTGAATGAGGTCTGGAAGGCAAAGTTAGCCAAGAAATGAAGGAAACTATCTGTTAGATGCGAAGGCTGTAGCTCACCTGTGTTTATCCACTCTCGATTTACAGCGGCTGGTTGAGATTTATTGGCGCCCTGGTAGACAGCACCTAAGCAAAAATCCGCCCATAGAAGTCAGTATATCATGCACTTTTATTCAGTGAAACACCCCAGGCTCACCGAAGTTGTCGCCAAAATAAGCGTTCTCCACGCGCTCGATGTTGTTTACCGTGCCATGGTAGTGAACGATATTGACATCTCTGAGCATCAAACTGCGCACTTCATGATCTCCAGCACGAGACTCTTCGCTCTGGGGTTGTACAGATCCGTCACTCATCTGGGGAAGGCGAAGAGGCGTTGGGCTTGAGTGGTGAGCAGTAAGGGAGAGAAGGGCTGCACAGCCTTAAAAGATAGAGGATTCCATCTGCCACATCTGCCAGTCAACACGGAAACAATAAAGCCATAATAGAACGGTAGAACAGAATGGTCACAAAAGAAAACCAACAGAGATCTGTCACGTCATTCTTGGACGCTGGACTCGGGGCAGGCTTGGGAATCGGAGGATTGCTGTAGAAGTTGAGTCAGATTATCATCAGCAGCAAGGACGATTAGAGCGGGCATGACGTCCCAGCGCTACAGGACACCGCAGCATCTAATTACCAGCGCCATTGTCCCCAAGAGCTCGTAGGTGCTTTTGGATTGACGGCAACGAAGCCAGCAGCTGTTGCACAAGTTTTGATTGCCACCAACTCCAATACCCCTTCCTCGACCGGCATCGACTGCCCACTTTCTCCTTACATTCCTCCATTGAATCGAACGTACCGAAAAAAAGGTAATGTTTCGGCAACATGCACGCCTGGTGCAGGGAGGCCGGCAAAGCTTAGCGGACCTAGGCTTTTAGTAGCACAAATGGACAATCGGTCAATTGGACGTGACCGTGGTGGGAGAACAGTTTGACAAATGAGCCTTGCACGTTGTTAAAGACCTGAGTATACGGGCAAGGACATCCAGTAGAAGGGTTTCTCCCCGGATTATGTGTGCGAAGGTCGATGGTAATCGGGTGAGCTCGATTCGGAATGGCGTCTGAGTCGAAACTTCTCCCGTTGAGAGAAGCCATGTCGCTCAATCCAAATCTTCAATAGTTGGTGACCCGCTCGCAAGGGACCTAAACTGAGGGAGAGCCATGCCTGCAGTAGTTACGAAGAGGATATGAGGAGAGGAAGCGCGTGCACATTTGGAGGAATTTGGAAGAGGCAAAAGAATATAGTGAAGCGAGGAGGCAAAAATTCGAAGGAGGAAGGGCGATAAATTGATATGCTACTGCTGCCGTCTAGGTCACCTTTCTTCCACAGCATCCGCCATTGAGCGCTAAACAACGGTGCCGCGTCTGTGAGAGGCTGGAACCATTAGACTTGAATCGGCGTAATAGGCCCGGGTCCTTGAAGCTTGGATCCCCTGCCCCAGTTTAGGTTTTTGACCGAGATGATTGGGCGCTGGGGAGAAGGGAGAAAGGAGAAAGGAGGAGGGCAGCCCCCAAGTGTGTTGATTCAGGCATGCACTTCAGGAACCGTTGCAGGTTACACGAAGTGGGAGGAGGACGTCCACAACGCGGGAGTATTTGCCATCAATGTAGCCGGCTGCGAACCTGGGATGATAACAGATCATATTCATATTCATATTCATATAAACGGCACAAGGTCCCTTTAAGTGACTTGGGGTAGCGGGCCGCACTGCATGCAGCAAACACGAGGGTTTACGGTTCTTTGTTTCTTAGACCAACCTTCTTTCTTTGCAGGCATTGATTTATTCTGTACTTTTGTTTGGCCATCATCCCCAGTAAGTGTTAAGAGTACATTCGTTCTCACTTTGCTCTATTGCTTATTTATTTACTTTTCATTATTTCTATTCAATACTCTGCACCATAATTGTTGTTTTATTCATTGCTTATTTATCTCTCTTTAGTCCAGTCCATCTGCATACCATAAAACCCCTAATTCATTTACTGCACCCTGCAATTTATATGTGTGCTTTATCACTTATTGAAATTTGAATTGTAGCCCTATCTTATGGGTCCTCTGTTCCAAATCATACAAATTCTGAGGCCAAATCATCCCCATTCTTGTGAGATTTGACAACATTTTGCACATTGTGCTCCTATAAGAGTTGGTTGTACATAAGCAGCTTGTTCAATACCATATTCTTGTCCCTGTTATTCATAGGGAATTTGGTCAAACCACAGTATAGTGAAATATATAAGCTGATTTGTCCATGTCTTTCAGCAGTTTCTCCACATGTAATCACACTGTAGTCTAGAGCTACTACATTCAGTTCCCAGAATTATCTCAGGAATTGGATCAGATATAATATGAATCTACCAGCAGTACCTGCAAGAAACAAGTTGGGATGAGAATCTCTTGTAGTAGCCTATGTAGTGTATTGTATCTCTGTGTTCTACGCCCAGTATTTGCTTTGAAATATCATTAAAATTACCAAAGACAAATTGTATGCACAGCTGTAGTCTGTCCCATCTTATATGATTTCTCTAGGTACTCTCAAGAGATTACTGCCATCTAATATTTGATCACCTGTTCCTCATTTTTTGGTTCTTGTATCTACCAAGCCAGGTGTTTCTTTTCTTTTTGCATCTGCTTTCTTCAACTTGTAGTCACATTTTTTCTGTACTCCTTAGCTTTGGTATTGACATTCCTATCAGCCTTTAGCCTTTTTACCACCTCATAGGAAGACCATCTCCTGTTTGATGTTGCCTCACTAGGCTTGGCAGGCATTAATTTTTCCATCTTGTTTGTCAAGAGCTCAAAGTGCCACATTGCACACACAAAAAAGCAACAAGGGATGATTTTTGTAGATTACAAAGGGAAAGATATCTATTCAGTATGTATTGATGCTTAAGAGTTGAAGGAAAAGTAATAGTAATTGAACTGTAAGAAAATGTAGAGAGTAGGGCCTAGAACAAATAACATAATTTACAGATAACACCTATGGATTTGGTTATGGATCACTTACCCATGGATAATGCCCAAAAAGGGTGACCAATCTGTGGGTGCAGGTGCCTCCTGGGCACCCCATCTGGTTAGTTGCTGTCAGCTGGTTTCCCCATCCTGGAGGACAGGACTCAAGCTGGAAGCACATATTCAACATCATGTAGCTTCAAGGATATCTATTAATGCCTATGCAAGCCTGTGCTTGCAGTGTGCTGGACTGTTGTAAGCTCTTGGGAGTAAAATTCAGTTAATTAAGTCCCTTTAAATGCGTAGATTTAAGCGGTCCGTTAAAACAAGCTAAAATCTTCGGAGGAGTAGCGAATTGGGACAACCTCACCAGGGAAAGATCAACTGCAATGTCAAGGGGTTCGTGCTAAGCTCACGTGGGGTCATGTGGGATCGGTGGGTCCATATGTAAGCGTGGTTGCATGAAGCCACAATCAAGTTAGTTAGATAGGTAATAACAGCTTGTTGCCAAGGTACACTGAGATACCTTGCTGGACATACTATGCTTTCATAGCTCAACTGATGCAGGGCGAGAACTGAATATTGAGATCATTATTATTGGATCTGCTGTTGACAAAAATCTATACTGCCTCTGGTGCTATGTCAGGCTGATCGTATTCGTAACTCAGGCTCAGAATGTGCTCAATGTTCAGGCTATAGGTGGATCTCAGAATACTTGTAGTGTGTTTTGTCCTATGTAACTTACTGTACAGCCCTGGACAAGCCACCAGTACCATGACCCCTTTGCTATTGACAATATCATTAACCAGCAAGTGCTAGTAATTGTAACGGTTACCATAATCTGATGCACCATAGTGTTTTGACGAGCTGATGCACCATTAGTGATGCAGATTTAACACCCAGACTAGCTAACCAGGCTAAGCCCAAGGGCGCACATTCTTGGAAGCACTGAGATATCATTAGCGTACAGGTATAGTAACACCTTAAATCCTGGCTTAAATCCTGATTAAATCCAGGTGGATTTAGGCTCATGGGCCCTTATTGCACTTATTATGGGGGGATTTGTGGCTTCAGCATTGCTCACAACCTGACGCAGGCCCAAGCCCCCTAACTGGGACTATTTGTGCTTAATTACATCATTGAGCCCCATATAATGGTCCTCCCTGCTTTAATCCTAGACTGCTCATTGAAACACTCAGACTCATTCTACCCATCCTCAGCAACGCCTCAAAGAGAATCTATCTTGACTCAAGAACTCATAATGGGAATTCCAAAGCTTTGGCCAGTACATGATCTGACTGCTAGTGGCACTCTAGTTCTGGTCAGAATTCTGATCTATTGCACAGGTGCTTGCACCATGCAAGTGCAAACATTCCTTAGCCAAAATGGTCATTTCAGAAGCTCTCACACTGTGGTTTTTGATGTGTTTGTTCAAAGAGCACATTTTAAGCAAACCAAATGCAAGGGTTGACTTTGTCTACAATCTGCAATACAAATGTTCAAGCTAGGCAAATTCAAATTTGCACTGCATGTGTCTGGCCTCCTTCTGCCACCACCAAACTTTGCTCAATATGTGTCCAATGTAGGCACATTCAACACAAACTGTAAACAAATGCATTCCTTGCACCCAGTTTGCTTAAGATGTGCTCATTGAACAAACACATAAAAAACTGCAGTGTCACTGGAGAGGAGAGAGGCGAGCAACCTTTATGTATTGGGGTAGATGCCAAGTGAGTTACCCTGAGTCTTAATTTCGCCGTGCTCATCAAATCTCGATGGCAGCCCTTGGATGTATTCAGTCCAAGCAAGTGTTTCACATGCTCAGCAATGTGGAGCCTCCCATGCTCTGACAGGCAGTGATACCAAACAAAATGTTCTTCTTAAATGCTTGAGTCAGCTTGCCAACCTCCCTGCAAACTTTGGATTTGTGTTTGATGGGCCGGGTGTCCCAGACACTGTGGTTTTTTATGTGTTTGTTCAATGAGCACATCTTAAGCAAATCAGGTGCAGGGAATGCATTTTTTTACAGTTTGTGTTTGATGTGCCTACATTGGACACATATTGAGCAAAGTTTTAGTGATGACAGAAGGGGGCCAGACACATGCAATGCAAATTTGAATTTGCCTAGCTTGAACATTTGTATTGCAGATTGTGGACAAAGTCAACCCTTGCATTTGGTTTGCTTGAAATGTGCTCCTTGAACAAACACATCAAAAAACGCAGTGAGAAGAGAAACAAAATACTCGTGTTGGGACTCGTCCTCATGGTTTAACATGAGATTTCAAGGATCTCATCAAGGGATTTGGCTTCTGGGTTATTGATGTCAGTTCTTCTGGCACTGATCTAGCTCTGCATTACTCGAGGACTTCTAGGCACCTGGAGAAGCCAAAGCCAAATTAGCGTATCTTAACAGATTGGGCACCATTGATTTTTTTTATGACTCCAGACTCAGATGTGTTTCTATTTGGGGCACAAGCTGTCATCCAAATGTGAGTCCACAATTTCTTACTGCATGCTCCAAGCCCAGAGTTAACACTCCACTGGCCAGCCCTCAAAACTCAGATGACCGAGATCTTGTGCAGGTCTACACAGAAGAGCACCTACTTGCCCAAGATTGTCTTTGGCACTCTCTCGCTGGTATATTTTTTGTGGCGGTCCTTGCAGGAGCTGATTATGACACCGTGAGCACCACTATGATTCTCAAAATCTTTGATTTTGATTCAACTCAACTATAAATTTAAAAGGGTTTGCCTGATTGTGGGTTTGACACAGCGTACATGCTGGCTTCAACCAAACTTGTGCATTCACTATGGGATGGCTTGCACATTAACTGTTCAAATATTACCAAACTATTGTCATTCTTGAATAGGTGTAGGAAAACCCTCCATGACGAACTTCGAAACAACCAACATGGCTTGCTGGCCAGTCGCCAGCCAGCCCTTGCTGATAGCATCCCCAATACATTCCCTGACCCTCACATTCTCAAGTTGTGCTTTCCCAGCGACATCAGGCTCAGTTGATACACCCTCATCGGATCAGTTGACCTGGCCTAGCCCATATTTGACTTTGCCAAACACTGGAGCATTGACACGTCTAATGTGTCGGTTTTTTCAACTGGAGCTGGGAGAAGACCCTTGCAGCACTTACCAAGCATGTCTGGACTGGCCATTTTACCCGACAGCTGGTTGATGTACATCATTAATTTGGCGTTCTAGTCTCAACTCCTCAGAAGCGTTTCCAAACTCACAATTTATCAGATTGCTGAAGCTTGTCGCCTGTGCCAATATGAAGGCTTGGGCTTCCAATCATTCATGTGGATTTACCGCTTTGACAAGACCATAAGAAGCACATTGGTATTTCCCTATCTTAGGGTCCAGATATGCCTGGTTTCTGTCTCAGCTGAAGCCCTCCGCATTTATCAGGAAAAGACGAAGTACATATTGATGGGTGGAGGCATTGTTGAATCTGAATTCGCAATGATTTCGGTTCCAGCTCCAATTTTACATTGAGCTTTCCCTGTTGCAGTCAAGGACTTCCATCATTGCCATCCTGATGGCTTGGCTGCCACGTATTGGCTGGAACTCAGGGCAAAGGTACAATTTTGGATCTGGAACCATCACCATTTGGAAAATAACTCACCAAATGTAGATCGAAAATATGGATCGTGTTGTTCCTCAACCACTCCCTGCCCGTACTATTCAGCCTGAGCAAAAAAAACAAAGACTCAGATGATGACATGCTAGCATACAGGATAGTATATAAAAGGGGGAAGGAAGTATATGAGATTCTCTAAGAAGATCTAAAGAACTCTGTCGAGTTGAATTCAAATTTTATTTACACTAGCATATTTCTATCATTATGTAGCATCAAACCAACAAATATGTTCAATGGTCCCATCCTTGGTCATTTGGTCAAGCAAATTGTTGTGGGTCCCAGTGTTCATGCCATAGCTCGGAGGTCAATGTCTCAGAAATTTTAGCTGGAGAGGTTATTCTGCTTGCATGCTTTGACAGTTGACCCAGCCCACTTGCCACCAACCTATTCCATAAGGGAAACTCAACCTCATTGCTCAGACTTCTCTTCAATAAATTCTTTGGCTTTATTCCCAAAATGCCAGCAACGAGCTCAGCTTCGAATTGCCCAAAAAAGGCAGAAGATAAACCAAGCGGCAGCGAAGTACTAGAAACCATGGGCCACAGTTTGAAGGTGTCAACCAACTCACAGCGAAAGAAGTCAAAGGACAAAAAGCCAGACTGCACGGAATCCCAGCCAAAGAGATGCAGCAGGAAGACCCCAAAGTCCAAGTTGGCCACCCCCTCGAAGAAACCTATTTCCTTTGACCAGCTCCAAGAGCAGGCCACAGCTGCCGTTGAAGAAGGAGGTCTAGCAAAAAAGACTCTAGGTGCCTACCATGGGCACATGGACCGCCTTTGTGCATTTGTGCAGCGCTACAGCCAGAATGAGCAAGCACAAGAACAGGCCCACAAGGTGTACAAAGAGACAGCATCATTTCTGGCGGACGAGATAGATTTGGCCGATGAGAATCCCAAGGATGCAGAAGCACCAACTACTATGGACCCCAAGTTTCCTACCACCTTTGATGGTGCGCCAAAGAAGTGCACCCCAATGGCCATTGCCATGTTTATGTTCAAGAAGTGCTTTCAAGAAGGTTGTGGCATATCCACTGCCGACCAAATACGTGCAGCTGCAGCTCAGTACTATGATACATTGTGAGTTCTTCAACCAATATTTGGTGTGCTGGTGGCTCACTTTAACTTTCAAACTCTGAAGTGGTGAGGAGGAGCTTTACCAAGGCACCTGGAGATTTGATGCAGCCACAAACCGCTATATTGGAAACCCTGCCTGAAGCTCCAGAGTGGATTCAATGCTCAAGAGTGTCAAGAACAAGAATGGCGAGGCAGAGCGCAAGCATTCATGCCCAATGTCATATGAAGATATGCAGAAAATCGACAAACACCGCAAGAATCAATTGAGCAAGCTTGAGGGCAGGATCAATCTTGAGGCAGAGTGAGAATGAGCTGAACTTGCTTTTTACAGCACATTGTCAACCCTTGCCTGGGTTGTTTGGCTACGGTATGTTTTCTTCTTATTTAGATCTTTGCCAGTCTAACACATAATCAATTCCATCGCTACCAGCAATGGTGAAGTCACAGAGCTTAGAGCAAAGCACTTTGACTTCTCCACTCCAGCAAAGCACAGACCTGATGGTTCTGAACACCCGTGGTTTATACTCAACGTTCGACATCAAAAGAACTGGACACGGAAGCAACAGAAGGGTAAACAGCAACTCAATGGTATGCCAATAACTGTTTGAATATCTAATTCAATACTAATTCAATCTCTAGGCCATGTCTATAAGATCTACCTCAAAGAGAGTACTCCTGCAGTCAATGCATACAGCCGTATGGTGGAGTGGAAGAACATTTATGAAAAAATCCTTGGTCGACAGCTGGAAGACAAGGATTTGATGTTTCCTTCCCTCAATGCATCCCTTGCAGTACAGCAAGGTGAACCAGTCACCGACACCGTAGTTACCAAGATGATCAACGACATTGCTGGCAAGGCTTGTCTTCCAGGAGCAGGGCAGTACAGAACCCATTGCTTCCGCCAAGGTGGTGCCCAATATTTTTTTTATGTTTGCGCCAGTGGCTGAGCAATGGATACTTGCACAGATACGGTGGTGGGGTGGATGGGCGCAGAAGGAAAAGGTACGATTTAAATTTCTTGTCTGTGCCTCCACATCCATGAGTGAAATAATTTGTCTAGGGTGATACACTGGTCCGTTACCTGCTTGACAAACTCTCAACATAAGAAAAGGATCACAGTAATGCACTCTGTCCACCAGAGCTTCAAGAAAACCCAGCTGATAGCTCCCAGCATTCCTCAGTTGCCAGCTCACCCGCATGAGCACTCACAGCCGACAAAGGCCAGACAATAATTGCATTATGCAAGCAGAATATTAACACAGTCAATGAGCTCTTGCAACCCCTTCAGTTTGCTCCCCAGTTACCATTGTATCCTCCGCTTCATTGTTCCCATGGTGAGTGTCAAAACTCCGATATTTCTATGTCTAATTCTCTTTTGTGGCAGTCCCAATGACTCAATCCAGGTCCATCTCCACCAGGCAACATGGTCACCAGTCAAGCCCTTACCAGAATGCAGCAGTGTGGACTCTTCAAGCTGAGCAACGTAACAATGTGGGGGATCATCAAGTTCTCTCCCTACCTTCCCCATCCCACGGCCCTCATCGAAATCTCGACACTGTCGGTAACGGTGTACCAGCCCAGTATCAGCTCATACATAGCTGTCAAGTCAACAGGTTTATTGCGCCAGGCACAGATGGACACCCAGCAGCTCAGCCCTGCACATTTGCACCACTCAACACTCCATTCCAGCTCAACATTCCAACAGAATGCCAACTCGCGGCTCCTGTTCAAGAATTCCAACAGCGCTGGCGGGAACCCTCCATTCATGCTCCCACCCATCAGCTTGGTGCCTGACCTGTTATTGCCCCAGTGGCATTGGCACCTTTGCCGCATCCCAGCCAAGGGTGAATTGCAATTCCTCATATCAACAGGTCTCAAACCATGGCATCAAATGCCTGGAGAACTGTGATAAAGGATTGGGAGAATCCTGACCCAGCACGGTGTTGGGTTCTGCTGCGGGACTGGCAGCCACAGTGGTATTGGTGGAGCACTTCCAAGGCACAGAAGTACCACATTCAGAAGATTATTGCTTCAGAATATATCAAAAGGTTTGTCATTTTGCTTGGGTTTGGGCCACAGATCTCCAATCCGTCTACTTGATATAAAGATTTCAGCGCAACAACAGCAAATTTTGTGCTGCCTACCCTGACCACAAACAAGGCGTCAAAGCACTCTACACTGCCATTAAGTGCAAGCATCAAGAATGAGGAGAGACCAAAACTTGTGCAAAGTGAACTTCAAGCTTGAGTGGGCCAGTTGGCTTTGATGACAAAGATCCCATGAATATTGACTGATTAATCCTGTATAGACTCCAGCTATATTATAATTATCCTAATACATTCAATTTGGTTTTCGAAAGTATTGAGTCCTAAATCAAGCACAGAAATGGCAAGGCCTGGAACCGTGAATATGAATGTGTAGATGCTTGCTAAGAAACTGAGCATCACCTCCTTGAGCTGCTTTAGTGCATACAAAGCACCTCCAACTGGCCGTGAGTTCTTGAGAGGAAAGGTGTCAATGGCAATGACATGTGTACCAGCTTGCGACTTCTCTAATGCGGCAATGGCTTTGGATTGAATTCCACGCAGGCCTTCAAGGCGGTTTTTGAACATGGAGCAAATTTTGATGTCCTTTGTGTGAGTGCCTTTGACTACAATGGTTTCCATCAACTCAAGTAATAGGGTGTGGAGATTGAGGTCCAAAAATGACCTGAAAGAGGATGGCAACAACTACAACTGGTCCACCTGATGTTAGTAAGTAGAGAATAATGAAAATAGGCCATACGTACCTCGGAGCTTTGCCTGTAGCCAGACCAGTTCCAAGATCCAGTAACTTCTTGATTTGTGTAACAAGGACGCGTTGATGAGATGTGGTGACAAGATAACATAACAAGACAACACAGCGATGGTTTCCTATCGAGATGATCAGTGGGTGTCAAAAAAGGGCACTGGAAGACCTTACCCTTCTAACGGAAACACGACAGAGAACAAGAGTCTCTCCATGATTCCCAGAAGACTCTGGTATATAGCACACGACATATGCCAAATAGGACAGCATCTACAAGGGAATTAGTCACGAAATTTGGAACAGGCAAAAGAAAAAACGTACTCAAGGGACATCAAATCAGAGGACTGCCAGAGCATACTACAATACCCAGCCCTCGATTCACTGGGATTTGGCACCAACTTACGCAAAAGGCAATGGGAGGGACCCCTGGCACGAGCTCATGAACCTCCCTGCCAGTGTGTATTAGGTGTCAGAAGTGACAGAGAGGACAAGTGGGGAGGAGGGGGTTAATCGCTGCTTCCTCGGTCATCAGGTGTGAGTCCNGGGGGGAAGCGACAATGGTGGTAGTTGAAGAAGGGACGTCTGAATGTCACATATATCTCTAGTGACAGTTCCCGAGTCACAGCAGCGGAATCCAGCGGTCAATTCAATGTACTGTTCCAATTTGGGCAGCACTCGACCCTGAGTGCCATGCTATATGCAAATAGTATTGAAGCAACCCCAAAGTTTCAGGGCCCTTCTACCTGTGAATACAAAGCTGTTGTGTGAAAATTTGGGTGCCAGGTGCTGAAGATTGAGAGCTGGAAAGTTGGGATCATTCAAATATGGTAGTCACAAAAAGGAGAACACACCGATTCTGGACTATGAGGGTCAGGATCACTGTGACGCTGGAATGAGCCCTTATCAGTGTAATCTTTATGCTGCCATTCTGTGTTCCATTTCAGATCCCACAAGGCGGCAAGAGAAGGAGATAACGGGGGGCAGACAAGGCAGAGACAATGGTTTGGAATGAGCAATGAGGCTGGCACTTAATGTCCACACCAGCATGGGCCTGAGATATCCACGTGATGCGATAAGATAATGATAAGATCAACAAAATGATTAGATTACAGGGCGATCAGCGCCATCAAGGGCCCCAGGGCCCAGCCCATGCCAAATGGGGAGGGCGGGGCTGATGATATCATCTTTGGGGCCAGCATCAGGATCGCAACTGGATAAGGCTAGGAATCGTTAAATCTGAGGACATAAGTAAATATAAGGGCCAGCAGGCAAATTATGTATGCAATTATTTCTTTCCAATTTCTTATGATTTTTCTCTGGTTATTTTTGCATGTCTCTTGACCTGTTTTTACCATTTTCCCTTAGAAAAAAAAAACAAGACATGGTACTTTTTTTGGGCTGCAAAGTGTGGAATAGTGTGCTCCCAATTGCCATTCAATTTCTCAGTTTGTTATGCACTGGCTTTAGCACAACAATCTCTCATGGGCTTGTGGATGCACCCATGATCCACAGAATGAATATACACCCACATCCATAAACAGCCAAATCTGTGGGTGTGAGTATGGGCTGGATGCAGATCAACCCAAACCAGGGCCCAGTAGACAATCACCTCAGGTTGGAGCAAGACAATCATGAATGCACAAATGTGCTGGTAAAAGCACAGGACTGATCAAAAGTGCTTGCTTCCCTAATTCAGTTGTAATCAAATGATGAATGACATAGTTGGAGGGGATCAATACTTTTTTGGGAAGTGACTATCCTGGAATATACTATAAGAACCAGTGCAAGATCCAATTGAGATAAGGAGCTAACTGAATGCAAGATAGAAGACAACAGAGCCCAAGGGAGACATACAGAAATGGTCAATGAATGCACCAGGCAAAGGCCCATGTAGGCAACAGAGGGCATGTGCAAAGGAGATTGATAGGCAATGTCAGGGAGCAGCCTATCTGTACTGTCTACTCTGTTACCTAATTGAAACTGAAGTGTTGCCAATCAAATGTCCAGAAAACAAACAAAAACTGGCCTTCCAACCAGTTGTGTATGCCTGGAAGCAAGACAAAGAAGAATGAAGACACAGAGATAGCACTTCCACCCAAAAAGACACAAACTCTGTTCTCCTACAGGCTCAAAGCTGCTTCAAATTCTAGCCTAATTGAAGCAGATTATGCTGCTCTTTCACTCTACCATGATATATTGCAAGATGATGCTCAAAAGATGGATGTGATAAACAGCAGAGGAAGACTGACAGAGAAGCTGGAGGGCTGCATTGATAAGTACAAGAAGAGGGGATTCACCTTACCTGAGGATACCTCAGCATTGTCCCTGAGAGCCATATGTGCAGAGTTGACAAGTACTGCCTTCAACTGGTCTGACATCCACAAGACAACAAAATACTCTACATTTTATTTCCCAATTACAAAGATGAAGACACCTGCAAACTACGCAACAAATGGCCTGTTCCAGTGGTAATACCTTTGACAAGAATGGCTTCTCAAAGATCCCAGCCAAGATCAAATAAAGCTAGACATGCAATTACTGGTGAATGGCAACTGGCAAAGGCAAGAGTAAGTTACATCATACATGTGCAGTGAGGAAACAGATGGGAAAGGCATTGTAAAGTTGATCAAACAATTATTCAACCATGCATCCACCACTACCAATGCAAGCTATCCAGTGAGAGGGTAAAATAGAGAACATGGAAAGTAAGTGGCAAACAGCCAGTAATAAGATGGGGTAAAAACCATTAATAATAATGAATCAGGATTTGTGGGTAGATAAAGAAATAAATAAAGCAATCTAGAATCTAGAGGCATCACAAGGCAGTGCATCAAAGTCATGTGGGCCCTTTAAGGCCAAAGTAGGTGAACCTACAGGCACCCACAACAGTCATGTGGGACTAATTTCCACAGTCAGCCCACAGCAAAGGTCCAATTCAAAGAATGATTGCTTACTTATGTAAACCCTTGTAACCTTTCATTACCCCTGGCAGTCACTAGATTCCTCTTCCTGAATCTCTTTCCTCTCCCACCAAAGCTCATGCCAATGATCTACCACCTACTTTCTCCCACTGTGTAACAGTCACAGGGCAGACACAATGATAACTCCAGGAGAAGTAAGGAGCGGGAGCAAAGTGAATATGCATGGGACTTCTGGATGCATCCAGGTGCATGCCCATGAGACCATTCACAGTGGAGGGTACATTGGCGGGCTGGAGTCCCACAGATGAAGGAGAGCGGGGGTGTGTTAACAAAGATAGGGAGAATATGTCTTTGCCTTTCTTCTTTGCATTGCCAAAATGGCTCTATCAAATGAGTTGATGGGTGGCGCCATTGCAGTGTGAGTGTTAAAAATTCAATGACTATTGGTGGTGGATGGTTCCAACTGAGAGGTCAAAGGTGGTGATATGACTGTGCTTGCTTTTTTGCAAATAAACACTCATAATTCAATGCATGGTCATGTCTAACTAAATCTCCATACTACAAAACCCTACCAGCCTTAAAATATTGCGCAGCACAAAGGATAATTAAAGAATGCACTACTCTTGGGTTCACAAGAGTTGGAGTCTGCTCAAGGACTGCTGACTTAGAGGTGCACCACCATATACCAGAGATTAGAGTTTAGTATGTTAGCCAGATGGCGCTGCTTCAGATCAAAGGGCCGGTCTTGCAGCAGAAAGACCTGATTTCACCACTAGGCATTTGGAAAGGGTTTCCTAGGCACTTATGGTATCCTATCTCTTGCATGGCCTCATATTCATCAAGTATATTCAGTGCTAGAGCAGTGGGGATGAGTCCCTAAGCATCAAGAGAGAAGCGTGGCAAGGTTCTGGCACATCAGATGGCATGATGACTGGCGTGGCACAAGAAAAGGAGCTCGAAACACTCCGAAAGAAAGGTCACACAATGGGGAGAGATACCCAGAAAGTGGCTCCAAGGAAATGGCCGGGAATACATGACTCTATTGACGGAGGTCCGATCCCTCCTCACAAGGCTCGAACAAAGACATACCAAGGCAGCAGTTGGTATAACTGTAGGCCAACCATCCTCAATCAACTTTGGCATCCCCTTTGGTGAACCAGAAAAGGCAAAAGGAAACTATTAATAGTCACGGTGCAAGCGCAGGAGTGGTGCAGCAGCACCTTGGCATATCCAATACCCTCTTTTTATCTCTTTATCTCTCTTTCTAGCTGGGGCCTGGACTCTTTTATTTATAAATCTTGTGTACACCTATTTACCAAGCTCTGGTGATTGCGCAGCTCCAGATAGTATATATAACAGACTCTTGTAGCATAGTTTTCCCCAGAGAATTACTGCNTTTTTTATTTGTGTTACTTTGTGTTTGCAATTGACTGGATGTGTGACTTCTATCTCACATGGCGTGATATTAAGTTGAAGGAAAGATTAAAGCTATAAAGATACAACCTTATTGGTTGACTGCATAACTATTGAGCATCCCTCAATTACTTGGAATCAGTGCGCACAAGAGAGAGGAATTTGTCTATTCTTAATACTCTACACTACCCCCATACTCGCACCCCTGAGTTTGGTGCAGTGCAACTACAAAAGGTTTATACTCGTGGTTTCCAAAAGTGATGTCGCTTAGTCATCACCATCATTCTCAATGTGACGCGTTGCGTCAGTTCAACTCGGTCTCCTGCTATCATTTCTACTTCTCTCTCCAATGTAATGGCTCTCACCAAGTCTACTCGACATCAGGTCAGCACCCCAATCAAGAATAGAATTCTCGGCTACTGGAAGGCTACTGGAAATGCAGCCAAAGCAGGGTGGAAGGAAAATGTTGAACCCCGGACTGCCCAACACATTGTTAAACACGCCCAAGAAACTGGATCCATGGCCAATAGACCTAGATCAGGTCGACCCAAGGTTCTTAGTGATGCTGATGAACGCGCAGTAGTGCGTGAGGCACGGAAGAATCAACAGGCTCCTCTGAAGCAACTGGCCAACAGCTTGCCAACAGACCCAGTACATCCATCTGCTTCCACTGTCCGGCGTGCTCTAGCAAAGCATGGTTACCATCGACGTATTGCCAAAAAGGTCCCATTCCTCTCCAAGAAGCATCGGCAGGCACGCCTCGCATGGGCACGGAAATATCTCGCATACAAATGCTATCACTGGTCACGAGTGATTTGGTCGGACGAGTGCTATGTTTATCTTGGAGATCACAATGGCCATATCTATGTAACAAGGCGGGCGGACGAGAAGCTACTTGATGAATGCACAGTTCCAACATTCAAGCAGTTGTCAGTTCGAGTTATGGTGTGGGGGTGTATCATGGATGGAGTAAAGGGCCCGTTGGTTGTGTTGGAATATCCAGGTGGGAANGGGGGGAGGAATGAATAGTGCTCGATATCAAGAACAGGTGTTAGAGGGGGTTTTGCTGGGGTTTTACAAAGAGATGAAGAAGAAGAAGCGTCGTATTCACTTTCAGCAGGACAGTGCACCCAGCCATACGAGCAAGTCCACAAAACAATGGTTCTCTCAATATAGCATCAAGCTCTTCCCACATCCAGCATCTTCTCCCGACGTCAGCCCCATTGAACCCGTTTGGCACGAGCTCAAAAACATCATTCGCCAACAACCAGTCCCTCCTTCAACTGTAGAGCAACTCAAAGCTGCGGTGCACCAAGCCTGGAGGGATTTATTGATTGAACAAATCACGAAGCACACTTCAACAATGATTGATCGTGTCAGGGCTGTTAAGGCAGCAAAGGGCAGCCATACTGACTATTGAGTATCTACAAAGCTTCATTGTATCCTATTGTATGGTATGTACATGTCTCAGCCTGTATCTATCATGGGCTGTTGAGAAATCAAACATTGACGTCTAGAGTGGTAGAGATAATGCGTGGGAAATTTGCCCGCGCGACATCACTTTTGGGCATGACAAGTACATACTACTTATCTCCCATGGCCCAACTGTGATTTGGTGTTAGTTGAGGTGTTGTGTGTGTGTTAGTTGTCTCGCTGTACTTGATCTCTCCAGTGGGAAGGGAGAGGGGCTCAAACAACACGAAGTCAGAAGGCAAGGAAAAGGTGGTGCTATTGCCTGGCAGTGCATCAGCAAAAAACCCATTTGCATTTATAAGCTACCAGTGTAGGTTAGATAATATAATGTGATTATAGCTGGGATTTAACCATACCTCATTGTGCCTGAATGGTCTGTTGGATATCATTAAAATCCAATATGGTTTTTGAAAAGCAGTAAGGTAGAGCACAGGTCTGCCTACATCAGTAAATGTAAACTTTACTTTTGGTACTTTTTCCCACTTTTTTAAGTGCTCTCACACGCCCTCAAGCCAAAAAGCTAGAAGCTGACAAGCTGATATTGATTTTGGCAAAAAGCTCTGCAAATTTGGCAGGGGACTGACCCAAAAAAGTGCTAAAG
>JANBPK010001109.1:0-37566 GCA_027579435.1 Candolleomyces eurysporus
CTTGCTTCTTTTGAATTCTATTACCTTCTAACTAATTCTCCTTATTTCTTTAAGGTTCTGGTAGGAATAGTCCAATTAGTATATAAGTAAGGACCCTAGATAGCTGCAATACGACTACTTTTCAATATTCTACTTGTTACAATTCTTGCATTGCCTCGCGCTGCTCTGAATTTGTGAACCTAAGTCAACGTGTTACGCTGACTAAGGTTCTCTAAGTCGATTAAGTTGATCATTAGTCTCCTGGAAATCATCACCTAACTCGATCGCTCACTTGAATTCCGAATCTACGATCAGAACTGTGTATTCAAGGAATACACCAACGTTGAACTAGCCTCAACATTGGTGGACACATTGGGAAATCGGTTTCTCAAGTAACCTTCGAGTTCTCTCTCTTGCTCTCTCTATATCTTGCTCTACAAACTGGGTAACCCAGATACCACGCAGTACTTCTCATTTATGGATCAGGAACAATCCTTTTCCCAAAGCGAATCGCAGCTCGAAGACCGATCTCATACGGATATGAACCTCAGAAATGAGGAATCGGTTAGTCCTTTGCCGTTTACTCTTACAGTTTCAGGACCTTCCGGCTTAGCTGCCCCTCTTCCAGTCATTGAGGAAGAAGGGCAATCCTCTGATGAGCCCCAAAGTACCATTCATCCCACCGAAACTCTGAGCTCTATGCATCCTTCTAGGCACCAACCGTCGCGAAAAGGACCGGGACCGGATCCCGAAATAAATCCATTAGCGACCTCAACACTCGAGGATTTAAAGCATTTGGGTCCCCYTCTCTCCCTATCCAGGAATTCCCCAGGATCCTTCAATCCGGTTAAACTCAGAATTCCCTCTCTTCAGCCTGCTTACACCTTCCTGAAGGACCCCTACCAAACTGAGGCCTGCGCTCGGCACGAAAGATTAATTCGGCTCGGAATAGATGATATTGGAAAACCCGAACGCATCGCCGATAGACACCTCTCACGAAGCGAGCGGATTTACTTTAGGAAGGAACTACAAGCGCTAGACGTCCTCCTAACCGACGTCTTCCAATATGCTTCGCCCGAAGGGCTCCTAGCTTACACCATCAAATACCAACACCTAGATGATCTTCAAGAACATCTGCAGCATACCAGAAACACGACCGCCAACAAATTATCTTTCTCTTCGGGAGAACTACTACCCAACCTTCCTACGTGGGGACGCGAGAACAAACCACTCCAGTATTGGGAACCGTTAGACTTCGAGATTATTGGAGTAAACTTTCGCCTCCAAGTGGAAAGTTTTCTCATCACTATTTCCGACTGGCTGTGCGAACAGAAGGAGGACGAAACACGAGAAGACAAAGGTAAGCGACCTATGCAAAACGATGACTCTACATTCTCAACCAGAATTGACCTTCCCACAGGCAGTTCTACCCCACTTCGTGAGCCTACAAGTATAGCTCCTTCTCCGTTCAAGGCCCAAGCCCCCGCGATAACCCACGAAACTCGAGAATCGGAAAGACGAAGGATCAACAAACCTTCGCAAGCCCCCGCTAGTCCTTTATCAACTTCTCCTACTATCCAACGGCCCTCGAATCGACCGACTAACAATCCTTTCCAAGAACGATTAGACGCGTCCCACATCGATTCGCCATACCCCCGAACGGAATTCTCATCAACACCTCTGGAAACGGAGGATGAAGAGGAGAAGCAAGGAAACACTGTGATTAACCGACCACTAATCCAGAATCAAGGAGGCGAGCCTTCAATCTCCCAATATCGAGTTTGGCGCTCACAACCCGTACCAACCGTCAGCCCATTCTACACAGACCCTAGACCTTCTGTCCTTCGTCCGACATTTCCAAACCCTTCCATTCATCCCTTCCATTCCTACAATCCCGCTCAAGTACCTGCCTACAGCACTGGGCCTATGTTCGGAAGTATACGCGATAACACCAATTCCTCTCAACTCCAACAACTGCTTGCACCATCGCGACCCCCAGAACAAATTCCAACTCAATCTCATTCCTTTGGATACAACCCCGTAGGCGCACAATACCAACACGACCCTTCACCACCTAGACCTTACGATTACGCCCAGCTAGGGAACCCTCCTCCGCCTCCTCCTATTGGANCCCGGTCGTGGAAACGCATCAGCTCCTGCTCCAGGAGGAGGAGGAGAACCTTCAGATTCAGATGATGAAGGGGGAGGACGGCCTCGACGAGAACCTCGAAATCCGTTGGATAGACGAAGAAGGCGAAAGGAAAGAAGGAACAGGGAGCTCGAGGATTCCATATCCAGCTCCGTTACAGTACGTTCCCCTCCTGAGCCTAGGTTTGATACTAAATTCCGGCTGGACATTATTCCGAAGTGGAACAGGAACGCTGACGACCTAGGATGATGGATCATGAAAATAAATCGGTTAGCTCGTCAATCACAAGCTATGTATGAGCAACTAGGAGGATTGGTCCCCACGCGACTGGAAGGTACAGCTGAAAGATGGTATTACAGTCTTTCGTCAGATACTAGATCGAAATTTGAGGAGAATTGGGATTCTCTACGACAAGGAATCTGTGAATACTTTATGAACCAGACGTGGATGGAAAATCAGAAGATCCGAGCCAACAATGCTAAATACCGCGACAACGGTAATGGAAAAGAATCCCCTAGTGACTATTTCATTTGCAAGCTCGAGTTGTTGCAACTGAATTTCAACTACACGGATCGGGAATTGATAAACCAAGTTATGGCTGGATTCCCGACGCACTGGACGCCTATCCTAACTCCTCATCTCTATTATCATATCGAACAACTACAAGCAGCCGTCAAATTCTTCGAAGACACTCTTCTCAAGATGGAACAGCCCAGATATGTGGACAATCCGACCTCAAATCACCGTTACAATCCTCGTAGTCCGTTTAGTCAATATCGTAACCCTAGAGCTAACGTCAATCTGGCCGAAGGAGGACCTAGACTTTCTCCATCCTCATTCCCCAAACCTCAGTTCCCTCGAGATGATTCAAACATATCGAGGAGAGGAACACCTGAAAGTCAAGGGCGACGGCCCTGCCGACACTGTGGGAGCGGGNAAACACTGGGATTACGAATGTAAATTTGCCAGAAGAGGTGAGAAGATGGCTCGAACCAACCTAGTAGAGCATACTATTGAAGAATTGGAAGAACAAGCTGACTACGACGAAGCTTATTACGCATTAGATAGTGATGAGGAGGATTTTCGCTCCGCCCTCCAGGTTCAGGAGAACCGAAACTCCTATTCACTAAGGAGGGCATCCCAAACAAGACTTCCAATTCTTTCAAAGTTTCTACTAAAACAAATCTTACTCCCACCAGATCTATCCGACGCTCGCTACTTGGAAAATTGGCTCAAGACAAAGAAGAAGAAATACTCCGTCCCCTATTCCCTATCCCTTCTCTGACCATCCCCCAAAGAATCACGCAACTCAAGCCCCGATTCGTCAAACCTACCGGATGCGCCTTCTTAGGCTCTAACCCTACTCAAATAATGGGACATGTTAACTCGCTAACCGAAACTCCAGCCTCTATTGTCGTGGACTCCGGATCTGATATCACCCTGATCTCGGAACGGTTCCTGAAGACGCTGAATCGGAGCCCCAAAGTCCGCAAAGGTCAACGAGTCACACTCCTCCAGGTAACTGGAAAATCTATAATTACCGGTTACGTTACGTTAGACCTTTATTTCCCGACTGAGAACCCAGAAGACGCAGTGAAAATAGTGGTGGAAGCCTATGTCGTGAAGGGGATGACTACCAACCTCATTCTTGGGAATGATTTCGCCGAGCAATATGAGATCAACCTTTCCCGATCTAAAGGATGAACTTTCATCTCTTTCGGAGATTCAGGCCATTCAGTAGACGTCCTGAGATCCCTCGAACGTAATGGACTCTACAACGACGATCAGGGAACTTCTTTCAAGGTCTTAGCTCGACCCGAGTTTGCGCAGAAACTGGGACGTAATCGAGCACACCATAAATCGCAAGTCGCAAAAAGGAAACTACAAAGGAAATTCGCTCAAGGAGAAGCTCGCTCTAGCTTCAACTACCGTATACCCCCTAACTCCCAACGGCTAGTACAGTTCAATTGCATCTTCCCATCAAGCTCCCCACACTTCACTCTTGAACGAACTACGTTCTCAAATTCATCTCCCGACTCGCAGTCTCTTTACTCTCTACCCGAAACCCTCATCAGCCGAGACAAACCTTTCATATGGATCGCTAATTTCTCTACACTTCCTATTACTATTTCTCAAGGTCAGCTTCTGGGTCATTTGGTGAATCCATCCGAAGTGTACTCATCTGTTCACCAATTAACCGAAGAAGAGAATCTAACCTTGATTCAATACGTGCAATTCATACGCAAGTTTGACTCCGAACCAAGCACACTTTATTCTCAATCAAGCAGGGGAGAAGAGGAATTAAACGTCGACGCGAGGGAGATTAAATTAACAGAAAATCAGCCTGTTCAAGGAGGACCGAAGACGAGCGAACTTCCCGAAGAAGCTAAACCTGTAGACCAGTTCGAAGAAATAGACATATCCAAGGACCTTGACTTCATGCAAGTGAAGCTACTGAAGGAGGTATTGAGAAGGAACCGAGATGCTTTTGCCTTGGATGGGAGGTTAGGAAGCTACAAAGAAGAAGTGAGTATACCAATGAAGGAAAATACCAAACCTATCTCTATCCCTCCATATCCCATGTCACCTGCTAACCGAGAAGCTATTGACTCTCAAATGGACGTATGGCTACAATTAGAAGTCATAGAACCCTCACGAAGCCCTTGGGCCGCTCCGGTCTTCATAGTACACCGCAATGGTAAGCCTAGGATGGTCATTGACTTAAGGAGGCTCAACGAACAGGTGATCCCTGATGAATTCCCGCTGCCTCGGCAAGAGGACATCCTTCAAACTCTGGCCGGTAGCCGTTACTTATCTACCTTGGACGCACTCTCGGGATTCACTCAACTTAGCGTAAAAGCAGATGATCGCGAAAAATTGGCGTTTCGCACCCATCAGGGATTGTTTCAGTTCAAACGGATGCCATTCGGGTACCGTAACGGACCAGCGGTGTTCCAGAGGGTCATGCAGTCTGTCTTAGCACCTTATCTATGGCTCTTTTCCCTCGTCTACATAGACGACATCGTGATTTTCTCGAAGGGATTCGAAGATCATCTAACACACATAGAAAAGGTGCTTACGGCTATTCGTGCTTCAAAACTAACACTATCACCGACAAAATGTCATTTCGGGTATGAATCTATTCTTCTGCTAGGGCAAAAGGTATCCCGGCTAGGGCTTTCAACGCATAAAGAGAAGGTCGACGCTATCATGCAACTTAAAGAACCCCGCAACGTGCATGAACTCCAGGTATTTCTGGGAATGATGGTATACTTTTCGGCCTACATTCCATTCTACGCATGGATCGTCGAGCCCCCCTTCCAACTATTAAAGAAAAAGAGGGGATGGCACTGGGGAGAGGAACAGCAACAAGCCTTCGAACTATCAAAGCAAGTACTCACGAATGCACCAGTAAGAGCACACGCCATGCCCGGTCGCCCGTACCGAATTTACTCAGATGCTTGTGACTATGCACTCGCAGCCATTCTCCAGCAAATTCAACCGATTACCGTTCGAGAGCTATGAGGTACGAAAGCATACGNAAAAAATAGAGAAAGCTTGGAAGGAAAGTGATGCTAGACCTCCGGTATTAGCAACATCTTTAATAAAGGAGAATTCGGACGTACCCACAGACAAATGGGGAAAGACGCTAGATGAGACCGTTGTACATGTGGAAAGAGTCATCGCCTACTGGTCAAGGATATTACAGCCTGCGGAACGGAATTATTCACCTACCGAAAGGGAAGCTCTGGCTCTCAAAGAGGGGTTAGTCAAATTCCAAGCATTGCTCGAAGGGGAACGAATCTTTGCAATTACCGACCATGCCGCGTTAACTTGGTGTCGGACGTTCCAAAATATCAACCGAAGACTGCTCGGTTGGGGCCTTATCTTCTCAGCCTTCCCAGGGATGAAGATAGTCCACAGAGCAGGCAGAGTACATTCAAATGTTGACCCTATTTCTCGGTTACGACGAAGAGTTCCGGAACACGACGGTCCGGTCAACGAGCCCGAAAACCACCTTGTCTTGAGTACTCAAGACCCACTACACAATCTGTTCGATGAATTAGCAGAGTGATTTGAACAGAAGTTGCTGACTGTAGCAACTAGATTCGCCGAAACCGAGTTCTATACTCCGGAATCGGAGTTACTGGAAGAAATAATCACATGGGCACCTACCCACCTCGACGAAGAAGCCGAAATCCTAGTACAGTGCCCCAAAAGTTACTCCGTAGTTATCGCGATTACTCCCGAAGAAGTAGAGAAGTGGAGGAAGGAATACCTTAAGGACTCATATTTTGGAAGAATCATCGAACAATTGAAGGATGAAAATTCCAGGGGAGTGGTCCTGAAAGATCGATATAGGCGCGAAACAGACGGACTACTATACTTCCGTGACAATCAGGGAAATTCTCGGTTATGTGTTCCGCTCGGACTAGTGAAAGAGGTTATTCGGGAAGATCATGATACAATCAGTGAAGGGGCTCACGCTGGATTTCACAAAACGTACAATCGATTATCTTCACGGTATTATTGGCCGTCTATGTCTCGGACAATCAAAAGGTATGTAGCCACTTGTGATGTTTGCCAGAAAACGAAACCACGAAGACACGCACCAGTGGGACTACTCCAGCCCATTCCAATACCTTCTCAACCATTCGAGGTAATATCGATGGACTTTATAAGCGATCTACCGGAGACCCCAAGCGGCCACAACAGCATCCTAGTAGTAATAGATAAACTCACCAAGTACACGTTATTCATCCCAACCGTGAATGCACTTAGTGAGTCCGAATGTGCCAAGATATTCTTCCATAATGTCGTATCAAAGTTCAGACTTCCGAGACAAGTAATCTCCGATCGGGACTCGAGGTGGCGCGGTGAGTTTTGGAAGGAAGTATGTGACCTGATGGGGATGCGCCGTGCTTTGACGACCGCTTACCACCCACAAGCGGATGGGCAAACTGAAATCATGAATCAGTATCTGGAGATAGCGTTGCAAGCATACATAGGGTTCGAAGAAAAGAAACATGAGTGGGACAGCCTTCTGGATAGTTTAGCTCTGTCGTTTAACTCATCCCCCCACTCCTCAACCGGCTTTTCCCCCGCCTATCTCTTACGGGGATATCAACCGTTGACCAGCGGTACCCTTTTGAATCCTACAGAGCCAATTTCACGACCTTACCCTCAATTGGTCCATGACGAGACATCGGTGGAGTTGGCAGCTCAAATGGTAGAGGAGTTTGAAGTCGAGAGGAAGAGAGCTCAGGATGCGCTGCTGAAAGCCCAAATACTACAAGAACGAAGCTACAATGAAGGCAGATTAGTTCTGGAGTTCGAAGTAGGGGATCTCGTTGTATTAAACAGAGACTCCTTGGGACTCACCAGAGATACAAAGGGGAAAGGGCAGAAACTCCTACCAAGGTACAAAGGCCCCTTCGAAATATTAGAGGAACTCAGCGCGATCACGTACCGACTGCGACTACCTGCATCATATGGGATTCATCCTGTGCTTAACGTCGCGCACCTGGAGCGATATGTGACCGATGAAGACGACCCATCAGATCGACCGAGGATAGTAGCGAAACGGGCAGGCTTCAATGAATTACCAGAATACGAGGTTGAGGAGATTATCGATGAAAAATGGAGACGTCTGCGAAGCGGAAGGAGGGAAAAACTGTATAAGGTAAGGTACCAAGGATATGGAATTAATGACGACACCTGGGAACCGAAACGAAATCTGAAGAATGCCCCGGAAATTTTAAGACGGTGGGAGGCACGACAAAGAAGTAGGTGAATCAATGGTCCAATACACGAGGCAGCCTTGGCTGGGGTATAAAAGACTACCAGCCCATGCCCTCCGACTCCAGGATAATCAGTATCAACGTTGCCTCACCCTTCTCTTTCACGTCTTTTCTTTCATCCTTCGTTTCCCTTCCCCTCCATCTGTAATCACAATGAGCTCCATTGAAGTTTATTCCCCTCTCGACACCGCTCTCCACCTTTCCTTACCTTATGATCACACGAACTCCGTCTATTCCACTTCACCATTCACTTACAAGCTTGACGAAGAATTCGATTTTGCGGAAATATTCCCTTTGGAACCCGGAGGACGCCCACGAGTCGCTTTAGATTCAGCCTTGGTCACCTCGCTATTCTGGGCGGCTACCAGGACGAAGCAGGTCATAAATCGCGCCACGCGAGGAGTCGGTGAGGACGCCATTAGCTAACGAGGGACGCAGCTGATGACTAGGACTGACAGTACCTGCGGTCAATGTTGGGGCCGTAATCCCGGACAGCCTTTTCAAGAGTCTCGGAATGAAGAAACCTCGGCTCGTCACGCTTTTTGAGCGAACGAACATTAACCCGTTGCTCAATATAGGCGACAGGGACATCCTTACGCGCCTCTTCCGAGGCCTTCAGCAAATCGGTCGCGAGGCGATTGATTGGATCGTCGAAGCGAAGTGGCGAAGCCAGCTCATGGGGAACCACTCTCGTTGGGACTGGGAAGACCCCCGGACTCTGAGGCCCCTAGGCTCTTGGATCGACAGCTCTCGCCTCGTTGCCGGAACTCCTTATAACTCCCCCGCTCCAGCTAGCCCTTCTACAACCGCTTACAGCTCTTCTGCCAACTCCACTACAGCTCTTCCGCCCAGCTCGCCCACCTCGGCCTTCCTTCCATTCTCTGCTGGCGGAGAATCTCAACATGGCAACGCTGAGGATGACGTTGAGCTGCTTCTCCAAGTGGTACTCCATCCTACTGCGTCTCGTTATGCCTTACGGTACCCCCTGATCGACGTCTTTGACGGAAACCCTCACATCAACAATGGGTATGTCGAGGAAATAGGGGGCGACGCTATGGATGTCGATGAGGACTAGTTGCTGACTCGTCTGCTGGGGGGGGGTATGTAGTGGATTTCCTCCTCTCCTGTCTTATTCTCACCCAATCTTCTTAGGAACAGACTCGTCATCCCTCAGAGCTATTACTAACTTTCTTTTTGCTTTGCTTTATCTAAACTAGAAAAATATTAAAGATATACATGATCCTGTTCTCAGTGTACAATTATTTTGGACTTTAAGAATTACAAGTGTTTTCAAGATACAAAGCTTCGTAGGACTCGAGACGGAGCATCCCAGCTCTTACCGTAAATTGATCGGATCAATTCTAACAGAAGCGCCGTGCAATAAGCGCCTTCGCGCATCAACGCATCAGTGCTGGGAACGCCTACCGCTCACGAGGCAGTTCTACTTGCTTCTTTTGAATTCTATTACCTTCTAACTAATTCTCCTTATTTCTTTAAGGTTCTGGTAGGAATAGTCCAATTAGTATATAAGTAAGGACCCTAGATAGCTGCAATACGACTACTTTTCAATATTCTACTTGTTACAATTCTTGCATTGCCTCGCGCTGCTCTGAATTTGTGAACCTAAGTCAACGTGTTACGCTGACTAAGGTTCTCTAAGTCGATTAAGTTGATCATTAGTCTCCTGGAAATCATCACCTAACTCGATCGCTCACTTGAATTCCGAATCTACGATCAGAACTGTGTATTCAAGGAATACACCAACGTTGAACTAGCCTCAACAGGTGAAAAGATTCTCATGGCAGTGGCGCAGAAGGCGACCCATTCCACTCGCTGGTTGACGTGGAAGAATACCGAAAGCTCCACCTGCGTTATCCTAGGGTCCGCCAAATCCTCGAGGGGAGGAGAAGAACCCCGAACCCTCTTACTTCTCCGTGACTTCGCTGCACACCCACCTGTTAAAGTCAGGTTTGGTGACTCGTTGACTGGCCGCTTCGATGACCAAGTAAAATGGCCCGACTTTGTTGACCAGAGGTCTCGGATGGAAGCGGGGTATCATTTCAAGAATTCAGAGAGAATTTTCTCAGCTTTCGACATCCCCAGCACCAAGGATGGATTTCTTGTTTGTTGTTACTCATTATTGCCTTTCAAGAAGGAGAAGGACTGTGTCATGGAACCCCTATCAAGCGCCTGGACGCTTCCTGGATATATAACCCTTCCGCACATGGACGACCTGGCCACTGGATTATATACAATTCATTGGCATGGAACCAAGCTATGGCTACTCTGGCCTTTGACTCAGGAGAACCACAGAAAGATGGAGGACATCCGTCTAGACATGCCGACTCTAGAGACCTCCCTTTCCCTCATAGAGACTCTTGACGGTCTCGAGCNTCATGTATTTGACGCAAGAAGAATACATTGAGTTTTCCTTCTACCTCCTTCCCAACACGATCCACTGCTGCCTGTCGTTCACGGAGTCCTGCCACTCCGGGTGCTACGTTTGGTCACCCAAGTTCATCTCCCAGGCCAAAACAATTGTGGACTGGGAGTTGAAGTGGATAAACTCGGCGATGGATACCATTGCCTACGCAGATCCCGATATTAAGAAAGAAATTGTGGTCGATTTTTTGACTTCAATGGGAAAATGGGAATCCGTGGCAAATAAGAAACATATTGATCCAAGGATGAAGAAGATAATCAAAGATATGGTCCACGGGGGAAGGCATGGGATCCAACGACAGGCTTTGATATATGGCATTGTGTAGTAGTAGAATAGGCTACTACTACCACTATGTATTATACTGCACTTTAGTAATGTAAATTTTTCTTATGCAGTGATAATTAAAAGAGATGTACAGCCGTATGTGACCTTGACTCGGTCCGTCCACTGGAGAGAGTCCTTTATTGAATGAAAGATCCATGGCCAGCAGTAACGGCAGCGCTGGTCAAAAGAAATCATGACCAACAACGGAAAAGAAGACATCCTGGCTGGATTGTTCTTCCCCAAAAAACCAGCACACACCACTCCAGACGACTATCCATACCCTGACCCATTGGCCTTAGCGCTGCTAATAACAGTGGAAAGGGTGAAAGAGAACATCAGAGGGATATCCCTGTATAAAACCCCAGGCCTCAAAGGCATTCCAAACATAGTCCTATGTGAAGGAAGCGGCAATTTCAAGGATACCGTGACCGTGACCGAAATGCTGAAATACTTGATGGAAAGACTAGTAAGGGGAAGTTTCAAATGGTCAGAAGACCACTGCGCGATGTGAAGGTCGGAGCTGCTTCAGTGCAGCTACAAGAACAACAGATATTCCAAAGCGATCCCACAAGAATAAGGGAGACGCACTTCACCAAGACGACTCGGACCGGCCTGTAAACAGTGATTCAACCGCTGAGTTGGGTTGACAAAGGGGACGATCTCTCGGTGTTTGCCCCTCTCGGTGCACAAGGTAGTCGGGGAAACAAAGGAAACGGGCCTATACCACTCTCCATATACTTATATTATAACAGAAGTAGAGTACATGTAGACCATAGGCCCGCCTTCCGACACAACAATGATAAACCTGACTCGTAAACACCGTCGGGCCAGCAATGAAATCATGACGTCATCAAGTCGAACCAAATGGTTACGAAGTTGAGCACATTTAGTTAGCTCAATGAACTTTGCAGTGCTACCAACCCTTCAACGGACACCATGCCAACCCAATCTCCCAATGTTGAAATGGTTTCTTTAAGCATTTCTTCAGTAATAAGCTCTGTTCAGTGGAACCACCACCATTCTGAGTCACCATCGTTTTCTCGGACTCTGTCCCCCATTCCGGGCACAATTTCTCTGAAATTCATGCTCTATCGCCAGTTATTTTTACCTTACCTTTTTATAAAACCATGGACAGTAACACCTTCTATTCAAGCACTCGATCCCCTTATTACCACCCTATCCATCCCTCTTTTCAATGCGACAACTGTGGAAAGACGTACACCAGTCCTCGACATCTTGATCAGCACCAACGGCAATGCCAACGCAGTAAAAGAACACTTTCTGATCTCCTTGAAGAGACAAAGGAGTTCTGGAAAAGCAGAAAACGTCGCAGGACTGGAGCAGGGAAGGATGACCCTGCGTACATGAACGAACATCCAGACGAATCCCCACCAGGGGCGGACGGCACACGTAAGAAAACTACACGATTTTATAACAAAGTGAAGCTCACCAGTCCTCTTTTTCAACTATTCGAGATTAGTGTCCCAGCGGCTACCCTCAGTTGACGACAATCCTTTCCCTGAGAGACGCATGGCCGAAAGCAGCCAGAATGGAGATCATAATGTAAGCTCAGCACTGCTCACCCATATTTCGGATCCTGCTAACGTGGAATACAGGACCTTGACATCCCTGTATCGAGGAGGAAGGGTGCTAGATCCCGTCGTCTGCCCGCACGGTATAGACAGGATGTCCTTCCTCAACCACCACCTCCGGTTGAAGTGGGAGACACTTTGTACAGTCAGTTCCTGCCACCCTCTTATTGTTATTCCCATCCCAACTCACAAATTTACAGTCCCTGACCAAGGCGCAAGCACATTGGGGGATGGCCTCATTGAAACCACGTCAATACCAGCTCCATCCCACCCTCTCTCTGTAATCACCTCTCAACGAAATTCTTTTGGGGTTATGAGAGAGTACTCCATTAGCCGGACTTTTACCCTCACCCACGATCCAGACCAACTTATCACACTCCACGACCTCACCGATATACCCTTTCCCTCCCCCAGGAACATATCCCGAAATATAAATCCCTATGGACCGTTTTCCAACCTGTCTTCGTTATGGATTGCAGATTGGTACTGGAACTCCAACAACAAATCATATCTCGACTTCCAAAAACTTATCTCGATACTGAAGAAACCGAACTTTTCCCTTGAAGACGTAACACGGGTCAACTGGGCAGCCGCATTCAAGGAATTGGGGGCTAACAGGGACGATCTACCTGCGGACACAGGATCGTGGATTGAAGATGACGGATGGAAGACTACTCGAATATCCATCGATGTTCCGTTTCATAGCCGAATGAAAAATCCAGGGATGGAGAAATACACCGTGGGGGATTTTCGGCATCGGCGCATAGTCTCTGTAATAAGAGAGAAGATACTCAATACCAACAAGAACCGTCAATTTCATTATTACCCCTACAGATCTACATGGAAGGCATCAGAGTCCTCTCCTGAGGTCGATCTATATGGAGAGTTGTACGCGTCTCAGGCATTTCGGGATGCCCATGAAGAGCTCCAGAAACAGCCAGATCCCACCCCCGGTGAACCACTTGAAAAGGTTGTGGTGGCTCTGATGTTTTCATCAGATTCTACGCATCTCACGTCCTTTGGAGACGCCCAGTTGTGGCCGTGTTATCTTTTTTTTTGGGAACGAATCCAAGTATAGAAGATGCCAGCCTAGCCAGCACCTCTGTCATCAAATTGCTTACTTCGAAAAGGTCGGTCACTGTCCATTACATGACAACGTGCATATCTAATGATATTGTTCTTATAATAGCTATCTGACAAGTTCACCGACTACCTCAAGACGCGCAACAATGGGAAGCTTCCATCTGATGCATTCATGACCCACTGCGCTCGTGAAGTATTCCATGCCCAATGGGCTGCGTTGCTGGATGATGAACTCCTTGACGCTATGAGGAATGGAATCGTCATCATGTGTCCAGATGGGCGTCAACGCAGGTTCTACCCCAGGATCTTCACCTATTCAGCCGACTACCCAGAGAAGTAATCAATACTCTCTTTGGATAATGTTCCAATGCTAAATTACAGCTCCAGGATATTAGTCGCAGGAATTCGAAACAACGGTGCATGTCCGTGCCACAGATGCTTAATAAAGAAGTCAGACCTTTCGAATATGGGGACTCCAATTGACGACAGGCAGTGCATTCAGCAGAGGATTGACTGTGAGAATAGGAGGAGGGAGCTTGTTTCAGATGCACGCAGGGAGATATTCGAGAACAACTATGCGGTGGACGGAACCAAAGTTGAGGGCCTCCTCAAGTCACAGTCTTTGGTCCCAGTAGATGTAAGTTCTATTCTGGTCGCTTCTGATTTGATTCTAATTTGGTATTCTTAGAACGCTTTCTTTTCATCACACTTTCTACCATTCATCGTGAGCATAATTCCTGCTCTTGTGGTCGATATTTTGCACGAGTTTGAGATTGGGGTATGGAAGCGACTTTACATCCATCTGATTCGCCTTCTGGAAGCGTTCTCTCAAGCCTCTGGAGTCACCCTAACCGCAGAACTTGACTACAGGTGAGTCCCATGTTGATAAAAGATAGATGATTGAATTAAATTTCTCCATAGATATCGATCTACTCCTACCTTTGGAAGGGATGCGGTGAGGAAGTTTGGGGTCAACGCATCCGCCATGAAGAGGAAGGCAGCAAGGGACTTCGAGGACCTTCTGCAAGTGCGTTATCCTGCTTCTGAATCCCTTTTAATCTATAATATAATGTTAATACCTCTCGATAACAGTGTTCAATCCCTGCTTTTGAGGGTCTGATTCCAGAGCCTCATAATGCAGGCTTAATGAAGCTGCTCTTCATATTTTGTCAGTGGCACGCACTGGCAAAGCTTCGTCTCCATAACGACCACACGCTGGATCTTTTGGAATATGCAACCACACAATTAGGCGCACATACGAGAAGGTTCAACCGAGATACATGTTCACAAGTGGCAACAAAGGAACTCTCTCAAGAAGCAGAGGCTCGAGCACGCCGTGAAGCAAAGGGGAAGGGGAAGGGGAAGGCTGGCAGTGCTACATGGAAACCTGCCACGCTGGGAATATTTACCATCAAATTCCACTACCTTGGAGACTATGTGGCGACTATACGGCGGTTTGGTACTTCCGATTCTTACTCCACTGAAATTGTGAGTTGTTTTTCTTCTTTTCAGGTTACTTTCGTCCTTATGTTCCTCCGTGATCCAGGGGGAGCTGTTCCATAGACTTCCCAAGTCTTGGTACCCCCGAACGGACAAACAAGATTACAAGGAACAAATGACGCGTATTGAACGTAGACAGGCTCGTCTGTCACTCATCCGTTCGCAGATGCCAGAAGACTCCACAGGAGATCTTCAGATGGGCGGGGAGAGCGAAGGACTTTCACTTATAGAAGCGGGTGTTGAATCTCGCTATGTCATGGCTTCCGATCAGAACCAACCTGTCGATTTGGGTTCTGCTGTTGTTAACTGTGTTGGAGCGATACACCACGATTTATATCTTGTTGTGAGTTTCCGTTATCCGTATAGGCTCTCAATCTCACAAAAGTTACTTTAGGACTTCATCCCAAAATTGAAGCAGCATCTATTTCCGCGCATTCTACAACGTCTGGGATTTGAGTGCAGCGCCAGCTACAAAGGAGACTGGACCTCTGTCGTCATTCGAGGTCACCGCCTATATAAGCATAAGCTTCTCAAAATCAACTACACCACATACAACGTTCGGCGAGATCAAGACGTCATACACATTGAAACGCCTCAGTGCAATGTAATGCTGCTGAACTCCAACTTCTCTACGTCGGGATCCCACAGCTTGTACTTGTATTCACGGGCGTTGGGCATATATCATGCCAATGTCTCTTATATTGGCGTTCTACCAGATGGTACACGGAGGTATGACTCATTTCGACTGGACGTGGTGTGGGGTCAATGGTATGAATCCCTGAACCACCCAGGGAAAGAACAATTTCAGCTAGACCGCCTCCGTCTCTGCCCTGTTGAAAGACCGGAATCACTTCATTTCATGGACCCAGCGGATATTCTCAGGGGAGTTCATCTCATACCGCAGTTTTCCCTTGGAAAGGTGGATAGTTTACCGCCCAAATCCCGCTTGGTTATGCCACAGGAGTCGGAATGGAAAGCATATTACGTCAATCGGTGCGTAGCTTGTTCGCTCTGTCTGTTTCCATGCTAATTTGCTCTCTCATCTTGACATTGAACGGGGAACCAGGTTTGTTGATCGTGATATGTTTATGAGGTACCAATACAGAATGTCTGTGGGCCATGTCTACATGCATTCTCTGTTTCCGCTCCCGACATTACCCTCAATTCCTACAGACTTTGATTACTGCCTTCAAGATACACCATATCCAGTCTCCCATGAGCCAGAACAAGCTCAATCTTCCAGCTCCAACGTCACTCTTTCCCCTGATTTTATGTTTACAGCGAGCCCCAACCCCTTCATCATGGATCAGGGCACGACACATGACGAACACAATGACATGGACCAGGAGGATGCATACGAGCATGCTGATCACGACTATTTGGATGATATGGATGATAGGGAGATTATTATGCACGAGGAAATGTACGGTGAAATTTAGAACGGTTATAATCTCTCATTTATACCTACAACTTGAATGGCCTTCCTTTCAATATAAACGAGAAACCGGGACGCTGGGGAGTGCTGCTCCCGCTCCATTATCCTTCTTTGAAATGCTCCGTGCAGTCAGAAGAAGAATTTGTAGCGCGAATTTCATCCATGTCTGACACTGTGAAATTCAGGTAAATTTGTCGCTCACAAACATTAACTACGACTCATGTAGGAAGCGACGTCCCACAAGTCTGAGCTTTGAGAATATCTACCCTGGAGGAATAGATTGTTTGAAACGAACTTTCGAGTTGGTGTACCCCAACGGATTTTCGATTGCCTCTTTGCACCATCTGCCTCTTTCTGATATACCGAAGGTAATAGCTTATAATCGCTGGTAGCGTCTGGTCGTCAATTAGAAACCCCCATCAGTCCGATATTGTCCGATCAGATGTATCTGGGTATATCAGCGGTCCCACAAACCGCTGATGTCCCGTATTACATCACAATCGGGCAAGACGATAATCAACGACCGTCCTTCCAGCTCACTTTCCGCCTCTCACGTCCCCAATTCTAGGATGCGTGCTTGCCTGCCTACCACATTCACTCGTGCATCGTCGATGGGACAGGAATACGTTTTCATGCATCACCCATTTCTCAGCACCCCAATCCTCAGACATGGCCAGGACGCAACTTCGAGGACTGATGACAATATCAACGTTGCCGTTGCGTGGTGTCAAATCGAGCCAATCTCACTCTCCATCCCTGCAGCTCGCCGTCTTACATCAAGGATACCTTTCCCAATCTTAGAGAGGCCCGCTCATGACGCCAATGTACCGACGGAAGCGTTACTTATCCAGGCGAATTTGGATGTTGTACGGATGGTGGTCACCGACTCGGGCTTGGATGCGTAGATGGGGAGAGACGTACGTCGAAGGACTGCGTACATGACTAGAAGCAGCGATGAGCGAAGGCCAATGGGACGGAATTCAAGTGTCAGAACCCAGAAGGAATGCAGAACCGAGTTGCAAAGTCAACCGTCTTCACTCGTTCAAACCTCCCAGATCCTTGCGCTGGCAACGGTCGCTTGGGTATCCCGAGATTGAAATTTAGATTTAGTCAAGGTGTTCATCGAGGTATGCTTATATTTGACCTATCGATGTTTCACCATGTCCTGACCCTCGTTGATTCTGGTTGCTTGAGGAGCTCAACCAAACGATTCGCAAAACCCCAATAAACCTCGAGAAGCACGAACGAGGACTGTAAGAACTGTCCACCGCAACGATCGAAATCAGGGTTCGGTGCGCTGCCAGAACTCGAGAGAAAAGGAGAAGGCTTTCGCCTATCCCAGAAGTGGGTACGATTCTATGCCTTCGTTTGGCATCTCTCGAGTAAACTCTGATATTTTGTAGGAGGATCGTGAGTTCTTGTTCGATGCTGCCAGTGCCCCTTCAAATCTTCGATTCTCCACAATTTCGGTCATCCCCAGTGACTTCACGCCGCTGTTCGAGCACAAGGGATTCAACTGCCAGTATCTCGGTCCAGGAGGGCGGACGGCCAGCACTTCCCGACGTTGGCAATATCGCTTGATCGAAAGCTTTTACAGCTCCGTTCTGCTTGAATTGGGATAGATGGACTTGAGGAGGATATTTGAGTATTGCATCGCAAAGTGGGTGGGAGTAGTTCCTAAACCGATTGCATTTCATTGTATGTACGGTACCAAACAAGAAAATGCAGGATGGAGATTGGAAATTGAAACATTCACATGCAGGAGAAGCAGGCGCCTCTAGATAAGCAAACCAGCGTCCCTCCTTGAGTCGTAAACAAAGCAAAGAAGAATGAGAGTGCCAGAGAGAGTGCGAGGATGCGATGCCAAATCAGCCCATTCCAGGTTGGAACGCGTCGTTCCAAGGTGCGGCCACTACAGACGTAGCAGAGAAGCACAGAGGCGGCTTTGACTTGAACCGCTCCATCCGGCCTTCGTTGAGAGCGTGGGCCAAGGGAATTATTGTAAACCACAAAAAAAANTCTGCGTCAACTCCAATATCAAAAGAACAATTTCAGCAGGGTACGTACATCATTGGTGCCATCCTCATGCTTGGCAACGAGGGTCAAGTTCTTGCCAGGAACAAAGGTGTCCAAGCTGCGATCTCAACGTTATCGTTATGCTGAATCTTGTCATAGTCGGTAGGGTCAACGAAAGGGAGAGCAAGGATCACCCGCTTCTTCACATTGGTCTCATGAATACGAGCAAAGGTGCGGGTAAATGATGATTGCGAGACCACCAGGGAAAGTAGCGCGCTCACGGGAAAAATGTTCGCTGTAATTGTGGTCACCGGTGACAACCCACTTGATGCCACAGTCACGGTATGTAATAGCAGCGGTTTGAGCACTTGGAATTCCGCCGTACTTCCCAGTAATCTGATTCTTGACGTTGTTGGCCTCGTTGTTCTCGAGGCGGATAGCACCAATTCTATGTAAAAGGGTTAGCGACTGACTACGAGATTATTGGAATGATAATGACTCACGAGAGATGTCTACAGTACTTCAACCAGGGCCACCAGCAGGGACATGATCGGTTGTGTACTTGCCCTTGATTTTCATGATGATTGGAGGTCGGTGGGTGCGCCAGTCCAGAGCTGGAGACGCTGGGGACGGTCGCTCTTGGGGTCGACGGCGACTTTGACGCTGGTGCGGTCTTCAAGGGGAGGTTGGAAGGAGTGCTCGACATGGTCATAGCCACAGGAGACCTCCAGCTTGAAGAGTTTGCCATCAGCTGTCCGTCAAGAGGTTGAAGTGCGCTTCGAGTGAATTCCAAAGCGGTGGTCATTTCGGGGAATGCGACAAAGGCATAGGTGGCGGGGTTAACAAACGGTGAAGTTACGCTTGTGAGAAGGGATGACTAGATCACAAGTCAGCAAGAAGGGTTGGATGATAACCGAGTACAAAGAAGACGCACCAGTGTTGTTCTCGTCCTTCTTGACGTACCGCCCATCCCATTGACCGATACAAGGACCGCAGGTGTTGGCAAGAACGATGGCCGCATTCCGAAATCCACGGGCGTCAAGAGCAACGGTGTGCTAGCTCTTGAAGTCGACGCCATTTTCCTTGACGATAGAGGCAGAACAGCTCGCACGTCAAATTGGTGCGCGAGTCGAACGTCGTCAGGCCGATTCTTCTTATTCACCTCTTCCGCTTTTGGAGGTGAAAGTCGCAAGATCGGGCTTGAAGGGACCACTGAGGTAGGGCTCCAACTCAGAGAAGTTTCACAAATAAATATAGGCACCGGCTACACCCTTGATGGTGAGGATACCAGCAACCTTTCGATACACCTGCGCGGAATGTTAAGAATTGATGATCTTCAAGAGTGAGTAAACACGTACCTTTGGGGAGTGGTCGAGCCGCCAATCTCTCCAGTAAAGGACCATTTCCACTCACACTCGGTAGATTGTGAGTTGTGGAGCACCAGTTGAGCTGAAGCAACAGCGAAAGCCGAAGAGCGATTAATGTATGTACCTGTTTGTCCCCTCGACCAACCGAAGCAGGCATGCGACTTCGGAACCCCTTCTCAACGCTGATCGGCTTTGAAAGGTTCAGCGATTCATATCTCTCTGCCACGGCTCGCAGAGGTCCTGAACCCGCAAGATGGGTAATTGAGGACATTGACCGTTCACACCTTTCTATTCTCATCTGGTGAGTTTCTTCCCGTCTCTCGTGCTCCATCGCTGATCTCGTATATCTATCCCTTTCCGGTTAGCGTCAATGCAATTCAACGATTCCCCCTCTCAACTTGTAACTGGGCTTTGTGCTCGCCTTTCGTTACCGCGCCAAACAACCTGAGGCCTTTCTGCCGCTGATCAACGGACCGCTGCCCCAAATTCTTGCGCTCGTATTTCGAGGTTTTTGGCGACGCCAGTTTTGTTCCGCCCTAGTCCCCAACCCCTCTCCTCCACCACTCCCTCCCTACCTTCCCTTTGGAGATCCATGAATCCCTGAAGATATCGATGTTGTCTTTGCCCTGTAGACAAGGACGCGGTGCCGGTGTCAGTCCTCTCCGGTCCCTCATACCCTCAACATCGTCTCCCATTACCGCCATCGCAAATGCGGCTTTGTCACTATCCTACGATCCCAACTCAGTGCAATGGAAGGACGCTCGCTCGACTCAGACGCTAGAATTCTCCCAACAGGGTTGAGGGTGCCAGTGCATTGTGGATGTTTCAACAAACATGTGCAACCTTCATTGCATGCTCTTAATCCTCATCAGGCAAGGATGGACGGCCAAGATTCCAGCGGGGGTGGGTAGGGTTGCTCGTGGTGGGAAGGTGTGGAATTCGGAACGTGCTCGCCGCAAAGCTGGGAAAGTTTGAACACGGAAGAAAACAACAGCAGTATGACATGACGGCCCAGAGAATGCGAAGCAGGACGGGGGTCTGTCGGCACCCATCGTAGTTGGTGGGTGGGCAAAGAGAGCGTTCACGCTCTCTAGGAGTCTCAGACAGCTTGGTGCGTCTTTTAATCTTCCTCCCCCGATCAATAACCGACAATGTAATCTCTGAAACTCTGGAAATAGATCGTTAGCGACTCCGGATAACAGAGAGCAATCCTTCATCTTCTCATTACCCGGCAGCTCATTTTGGCGCACCCTGATCACTACCTGGCCGTTGAGGTGGAGTAAGAGATCGAGAGATTGAAGCTTCGTTCAATAGCAATTTAGGYTACTCATGGGGGCCGGGCTATCGATTCCGCAATCCACTTCGAGTACGATCGATAYGACCACGTAAATACATTGACAATGATACGATTGCGTGCATGCATAGACTAGTCCAAAACACCCTTGTACCACTACTCTGATGCAGATGCTGCCTCGAACAAAGCAAATGAGTCTGCCGTAGAAAAGGCCAGCGTTACTTCCAACTCGGATGCGGCTCATGCAGCCAATTCCGCCTTCAGATCTTCAATTTCTCCACAATATCGGTCATCTCCAGTAACTTCCGGCCGCTTTTCGAGAATGTCTACAAGAGATTTGACGTAGTACGCTCGGTATCTGTGTTCAGGAGGGAAGAGGGCCAACAATTCCCGACGCAGCGAGATCGCTTCATCGAGAACTTCCACRGCTCCATCCTGCTCAAACTGGGATAGATACGCTTYAGCRAGAATATYRAGAGWYKTATGTCGAAGTGAGTGGGGTGCAGGACGAAGTGCCAGCCCCTCACGACCCAKTGAAATGCWCTCGTTCAGGGTCCCAATATCTTTGTTGTGCTGATAAAGAGTATGGAGACAGCGAGCAAGATTGTTGAGCGAGTAGGAGCGATTTGGGTGGGGTGCAGGGTACAGCCCAAGCGCTTCGCGATGGAGTGAAATGGCCTCGTTCAATGCCCTGATGTCACCATTGCACTCATGAAGACGATCAAGAGCATTGGCAAGGTTGTTGAGCGACWMGGAGCGAGCTGGGTGGGGTGCAGGGMGGAGTGCGAGTGCTTCACGATSCAGGGAAATGGCCTCATTCAATCCATCAATGTCCCGATTACAGCTATAAAGAGATTTAAGAGCACCGGCAAGGTTGTTGAGCGACGACGGGCGATCTGGGTGGGGTACAGGGCGGAGTGCAAGCGCATCACGATGCAGTGAAATGGCCTCGTTTAGTGCGTCAATGTCCCCACTGTGCTCATAAAGAGATTGGAGACTATTGGCAAGGTTGTTGAGCGACTTGGGGTGATCTGGATTGGGTACAGGGCAGAGTTCAAGAGCTTCACGTTCCAGTGAAATGATCTCATTCAATGCTTCGAGGCTGCCATTGCGATGATARAACTCCTTGAGAGCATTGGCGAGATTGGCKAGATACCTGTMRCGATCTGGGTGGGGCGTCRGACTGAGTGTGAGCGCCATGCGGGAAMATGAAATGGCTTCRTYGAGGATGTCGCTATCTCCGTTCTGTCGGTAACAYGACCMGAGTGCGGTAGCAATGCTGTCGAGTGTTTCTCCACGGCTGGGGTGTGGGTCCGGCCGGAGATGTAATGCATGTCGAAAGACCACCACAGCCTCCTCATACATCTGGAGGTTACCTGTCCGGTCACCCCTTGCATAATAGCACCTCCCGAGCTCTGACCAACCCTCTGCATCACCACCCTCAATCCTTACAGCAACCTCTAAACAAGCCACCTCGAATCCCCAATGATCTCCGCCAGTTTTGCCCAGCCGACGTGCCACCTTCCTCAGAGTCAATGCCATCCCGTCCTCCCCTCGAACATCCTCCAGTGTTGAGTCAACCTCCCCGGCCAGTAAGCCTTTGAGAAGCAATGTTGCCCATCGTCCGTGGGTGTTAGAGACCATTTGCAGCGTCGAACGGTGTTCCGTCTGTAACCATTCGTTGTTCGAGCGTGGGGTCCCGTTGAATACATGATGTGGCCAGTACTTCACAGCATAATGCTGGAGCGGACGAAGGGGGGAGTCGTTGTGCAAGGAAGAACGCAGCAGGATGGTAAGTTGCTTGAGACAAGTCAAGCCTATCGCAGAGTGGGAATCAAAGGTGGAGATGGTGAAAGAGGTGTCTGTCGTTGGTGCCTGGATATACTCGAGAAATGATAGATGAAAGAGTGTTGTTGCTGGATGGATCATCTTTCCTGAGCTGTGGGGAGGGGATCGCGTCTGGAGAGCAGAGAGAGCGAATTGAATCTCGTTTACAAGGTGGGGCGGGATTCCAGTAAGCGTGGAAAAGTCTACCAGGGAAAGTGGTTCCTGGAGGACAGAAGTCGCCCCCATAAGCCATCGGAAATACTTCTGGGCATCAGGCGACGGGAAAAGCCGCTTGAGCGCATTGCAATACAAGTCACCGAGCCCATCACTACCACCAACTTGGAGCCGACTTCCGACTATCTCTTCAAGGATTTCGTGGGGTGGGGACTTGCTGAATGAGTGCGAAAGCACCGCAATCACTGTTGATGCCCATACTGGAAGTCCGCCTGAAAGCTCCGTGAGCTTCTCGACGTCTAGAGAGCTAGCTTTCCGCCCATCCACCCACGGAACCGTCTCCAGATATTTCTGAAAGTACGCCTTGATAACGTCGTTTGAAATCGGGCCGAGGGCGTACGTATAAATCGAGACACTGTCTATACCAGGTAAGCGGGAAGCGCATGGGTTTAAACGATCCGTCAGGATGAATTTGACGACAGAACTTTCCGAGTTGAGGAAAGCGAGTGCCTTGGTGAATGTTGGGTGATCCCGCCACTCGTCCATAGCGTCCATTATGATGATGAGGGGTTGCGGGTGGCCGAGTGACCGCAACGGTTCAAGGATGTACTTTTGGAGATGGTTTTCTAGCGAGGTGCCGTGACATTGATCCATCGCCTCCACAATCTTTGGGATTGCTCGAGGATGAATACATCCGATTTCGTGAGCTATCATCTTGATGATCGTCTCGGGGTCCAAAGATTCCGTCCGAATGGCGCTTAGGGAAATGGATGCAGCCAACCGACCCGCTGAGCGAAACTCGTCTGAGAGATGGCTAGCGAGAGTGGTTTTCCCAATCCCAGCTGGCCCATGGATACACAGGATGAGGATGGTTGAATTTAATTCCTGCTTGCACAGCCTGTCAACGTCTGGCTTCCGACTGTTGGGTAGGTACTCGACCCGCGTCCTGCTCATGTTCGGATGCTTTGGGAGTGTACCTAGCCGTCCTCGTTCTGAACCGGCACCCTGTCAGTCATTCCGTTGGCATGTCGTATTAAACTGTTCACGTACGAATTTCGAGAATATTCTGCCGCGTTCCCATGTCGTTGAATACGTTGATATCCCTCATTTGAAAATTCTGTGCACCCTCAAAGAAGGCTATCGGCTGGGGCCCCGACAGGGAAGGTACTTGGGGAGAATGGGAAGATGGCAATCCATCCTGAGGGTTGGGCAATGCCATAGTTTCGTTGCGGCCTGCGGTGGGGAGGATTGATGACTGGGAGATGTGGTCTTGAGTCTGTGCGGAGGTGGAAGCTGCGAGGAAGGTGGCGTTTGCGCTGGAGCCCAGGGATTCGACTCGTTTGCGTTTGTTCATGGGGGACTGCATTGACATCTGAGAGATGGAACCTTGAACACTTGACGCTGTGGGGTTGTTCGCAGGAAGCTGGATGGATGATGTGGAGGCATCGTGAGGTGTTAACGGCCCATAGCCCGTGTTTGCAGGTTCGGCCACGAGTTGAGAGTGCTCAACAGCTGATTTTTTTTTGCGTCCCTTGCCAGCCCTAGAAGGATGGGCCATAAGACGGGGCTTCTTAGACTTGGGGAGCATTGTGTGGGGGATGAAGGGAATTCAGCGGAGGTGGATGAGGGGAGGAAGCAAGCAGTGGACCTTCCCAAACCAACCCTTAACACAGGTTGGGCACGCGGTGTCCGTGCGCAAGCGGCCAAATTAAGATGGGGCTGTGATGCTCGATAGACGCCCGTAATCCAGCGAAATGCTGTGCGTATCATATCATTGTCAGTCGTTGCATACGCAGTGTAACTGGTCACATACGAATGAAGCTGGGTCCCTTCAGCACATTGAAGCGCAGTAAGTCAAAGATGGAGACTTGACATGTAAATAGGAACGCAAGGGTACGACGAATATGGTTCTGTTCTTGTCCTCGAGCACACGGCTTGAGCATCGCAGTCATTTGAGCCCAGCCTGTTCTTGCCTGTTCTTAATATTCACATCTCCGACCTGGGCGTTCCTCACGAGTGCACCGTGTCTCGACGCCCTTTCATTTTTCGAAATTCAATCTGATTCGTGAAGAAGTTGATAGCCTCACAGCTGCGTAGAAGTAGCGACCGTCTTTAATCACCCACAATTAGTGTGAGCTCAAGATCAGACGACGATCAAAGACTTACCCGATACCCCAATCCTATTTTGAAGCCAAAGTCCATTGCCTGCAACGAAGCGAAGAAATTTGGTATCATATTGAATCAGCACGATGGCCGTGGATCAGAGAGACAGATACTCACCTAATTACTACTGAGCCTCAATGGCAAAACCTCTGAGCTACATTGCGGCGTCCCAAACTCGACCCAACAAGATCAGCGCCCGAGCTTCCTCCATGAGTACGAGAACATGGCTGACGTTAGAACATTTGGATAGTGAAGAACTTTACCGCGCTTTTACGCCTGTTCGATCGAGCTGCGTTGGAAGAAAGAGGTGCACCGGTGTATCCTGAGTGCAGGAATCCATTGATCATAGGTAGTCCCATAGCAACATCCATTTCCTTGGACCCTAGATCATTACACGGAGCAAGGAACCAGAAGCTAGATGAAGGGACGTTCAGATGCAGGAGAGGCAAAAGCCTCCAGCTCCAGGGGTCGTAAACAAAGCAAATGAAAATTAAGAATGCCAGAGAGAGTGTGTGCGTGTGTGAGACAGCGAGAGATAAAAGACGAGGGAAGAAGAAGAGACGATGCGATGCCAAGCAAGCCCACCACAGCATGAACTACTCGAAATATTTTCGCCTTCATCCTCCCTCGACGTTGCCGCAACTACGTAGACACGCGGTAGTCGAAACGATGATTCCAACGTGCGGCCACCACGGGAGTAGTAAGGAGGGAGGTAGAGCGAGAAATGAGTGGAGAGGAGGAGATTAGCGGAAGATGATAACCCGCGAAAGATGATATTGGGGATGTCCACGGTACTTCAAACAGCGCCGCCGGCAGAGATATGCTCGATGGAACCCTTGACCTTGATGAGGATACGAAAATCGGTGGGTGCGGCACTCCAGGGTTCGAAAGGTTGGAGATGCTGGAGAAGATTGCTCTTGGGGTCGACAACGACTTTGACGCTGGCACGGTCTTTGTGAAGAGGTTGGAAGGTGTTCTGACCATGGTCATCGCTACAGGAAGCCTTGAACTTGAAGGGCTTGTCCACAGCACCGGTGAGCGTATCTGTCGAGGTCAAGGGGTTGAAGGTGAGTTTCTAGAAAACGCCAAAGCAGTCACAGTGATGTCGGGGATGCGACGAAGGCATAGGTGGTGGGGTTAGCATCGTTATGTTAAGGTTGTACAGAGGGACAAATACATCACAAGTCAGCAAGAGAAACGATAAAAGTACAGGGATGACGCACCAGTGTCCCTCTTGCCCTTCTTTATATCTTGCCTATGCAATTGGCCGAGACAGGAACCGCAGGCGTTGGCAAGGACCCTCGAAGTCCTCAATCTGACCGTCACGAGTAGTAATACGAAATTACTCGTATCCCGATGTCTCTCGTTTGAAGTCGAGGCCAAGTACCTTGGCTTGCTTGATGATGGAAATAGAACGGGCCATGTCCTCAGTCGACGAGTTGGTGCACGAACCAATAGGACCGACTCGAAGCCAGCCGTTCTTCTCTGTCTCATCAATTCCGCCAACTTGCAAGATCGGGCGTAAAGGGACCGTTGAAGTGCAGCTCCAACTCTGAGGGGTCTATAAGCAGATTTGAGCAACAAGCTGTCGGAAGACAAGTGACCAAGACCGCCGGTTGATTGGAGCCTGGAGAGGTCGGACTTGAGGCCGGCTGTTTGGCAACACCGCTTGGCGGTGGGCGCCAAACAAAGACGGAGCAGGTCTTTTCCCTACGCCAGCTCTTGCCAGTCGAGCTGATCTTGCCGAACGAGAATCGATATCAAGCTGATATGCGTAACCTGCTCCCCCTTTGCGCTCCGAACTTGTGTTTCGAGTTTCTTCGCAGCACCTAATCCCGCACCGGCCTCGCTCCCAAGACTCATCAGCCAACCGACTCCCGCACTCTCGTAATCGGACAGTTGGGCTGGAATTTGTGCACTGTATACCTGGGATGGTTTCTATCGGTTCTTGGAGCAATCTCTACCTGTCCGGTGAGTTGTATGTGGATCTGGTACCGCCAATGGTTATTAAAACTATCTCTTCCATTCAAACTTCATCGCTGACCTTTTTTCTTTGCAGATCTCATCGCTAAACTTCTAGGCTCCAGCCTCTCGTGTTCCATCACAATCGGGCAGGACAATATTCAGCGACCGTCCTCCCAGATTACTTAGATAAAACGCTTTGGCCTTCCGCCTCTCACGTCCACTGGGATGCGTGCTGCATGCCCACATGCTCACTCGTTCGTCATCGATGTGACAGGAATCCGTTTTCCGCGTCACCCATTTTTCACCACCCTCCATCACACCGCACTCTCTCCCTCCTCGTCTATTTCGCCAATTGCTAGACATGGCCGAGACTAAACCTCAAGGGCTGAGGGCAATATCATTGTTGCCTCTGCGCTATGGTCGGGCTGAACATCGGGGCTCAGAGCGCACTCGCCGTTCCTTATCACTCTCGTTCGATGTCGCCTTACGTCCATTGCCTACTCAAGCCAATCTCGCCATCCTCCGTCTCACCAGCTAACCGTTTTATGCGAAGGATCTCTTTCCCAATTATAGAGAGGCCCGCTAGTGACGCAGATGTACCGACTGAAGCGTTACTTATCTCGGCGAATCTGGAGGTTGCACGGGTGATGATCACCGAGTTGTAGGCTACGGGTGGATTTACGGGATGAAGAGAGACGTGCGTCGAAGCACCGCATGTACGAGTAGAAGTAGCAATGGGTGAAGGAAAATGGGACGGAATTCGAGTGTCAGGACTTGGAAGGGATGAAGGGCCGAGTCGCGGAGTCAACAGTCTTCACTCCCTCAAACTTCCCGAATCTTTGCCCAAGCAACGGTTGCCTGGGTCTTCCAAGGGATGTCAGTGTGTTCATCGAGGTATGCCATATCTATCCTATCAATGTTTCACCATATCCTTACCTTTGCTGCTCCTAGTCGCTTGAGGAAATCGAGCAAATTATTCACAAAACCTGAGAAGCGCAAACGCGGACTCTTGGAGAGCAGTCAACCGCGACGATCGAAGGTCAAGCTTCGATGCGCTTCCAAAACTCGAGAGGAACGGAGAACGGGTTCTCCTATCCCAGAATCCTGAATTGTAGGGTACGATACTATGCTTTCATCTGGCAACTCCTCAGCAAACCCTATGATTTTTGTAGGAGGACATGCCAATCATTTGGCCAAGGGCCATTTACCTCTGCCGCGACTCGCATGTGGGTACATAATGGAATAGTATTTGTTGACTTGGAAGGACCTGTTCTGAGAAACCAACGGCTGTTCATGCGTTTATCCTTACGATCATTTCGACTCGGACGTAGGTAATTCTGCCTTCTAATGCAACCCTGGCGCTTCATCGAGAGCTTCCACGCCGCGCTTCTGCTCGAAATGGGGTAGGCTCGAGCAAGATATCTGAGTCTTGAATAGCAGTGGCCGGTAGTTCCGAACCGATGTCCATTGTTGTATGTACGGTGCTGAACAAGAAACTGGGGATCGGAACGTCAACATGCAGGAGAAGTAGGCGGCTCTAGATAGGCAAGCCAGCATTCCTTCAGGAGTCGTAAACAGAGCAAAGAAAGATTAGAGTGCCAGACAGTGAGTGCGAGAATGCGATGCCAAACGAGCCCACCGCAGGTTGGAACGAGTCATTCCAAGGTGTGGCCACGACAGACGTAGCAGAGTTACAGAAGTGGCTTTGGCTTGAACCATTCAATCCAGATTTCGTTGAGAGTGTGGGCCAAGGAAATTGACTATAAAACACGAAATATCAGCGTCAATTTAACAATGTCTGCAAGGCACGTCCATCCTTGGTACTACCATCATGCTTGGCGACGAGGGTCAAGCTCTTGCCAGGAGCAAAGGTGTCCAAGCCAACAATGTCAACCTTGTCGTTCGGCGAAACCTTGTCGTAGTCGGTAGGTTCAACGAAAGTGAGAGGAAGGATAACTCGCTTCTTAACATTGGTCTCGCGAATACGAGCGAAGGTGCGGGTAACTGATGATGTCAAGACCACCAGGTAATCGGGCTTGAAAGCAGCGCGCTCACGGGAAAAATCTTCATCGTAATTGTGGTCACCGGTGACGACCCACTTGATGCCACAGTCAGGGTAGGTAGTAAGCAGCGGTTTGAGGACTCGGAATTCCGCCGTACTCACTGGTAATCTGGTTCTTGACGTCGTTAGCCTCGTTGTTCTCGAAGCCGATAGCACCAATCACACGGTTCTCTGTAAAGGGGTTAGCAACTGACTACGAGCTCAGTGGAAGATGATGATAACTCACGAGAGATGTTATTGAGATGTCGACGGTACTTCAACCAGGGCCACCGGCAGGGACATGATCGGTTGTGTACTTGCCCTCGATTTTCATGAGGATTGGAGGTCGGTGGGTGCGCAGTCCAGAGCTGAAGACGCTGGGGACGGTCGCTCTTGGGGCCGATAGCGACTTTGTTGCTGGTGCGATCTCCAGGTGGAGGTTGGAAGGAGTGCTCGACATGGTCATGACCACAGGGGACCTCGAGCTTGAGAAGTTTGCCATCAGCTGTCCGTCAAGGGGTTGAAGGTGCGCTTCCAGTGAATTCCAAAGCGGTGGTGATTTCGGGGAGTGCGACAAAGGCATAGGTGGTGGGGTTAACGAACGGTGAAGTTACGCTTGTGAGAAGGGATGACTGGATCACGCGTCAGCAACAAAGATTGGATGAAAGCCCAAGTACATAAACGACACACTAGTGAAGTTCTTGTCCTTCTTGACGTCCCGCCCATCCCATTGACCGATACAAGGACCGCAGGTGTTGGCAAGAACGATGGACGCATTCCGCAATCCGACCATCAGGTAACGGTGTGCTAGCTCTTGAAGTCGACGCCATTTTGCTCGACGATAGAGGCAGAACAGCTCGGCCAGTCGTTCTTCGCCTCTTCCGCTTTGAAGGTGGAAGTCGCGAGATCGATCTTAAAGAGACCACTTAGATAGGGCTCCAACTCGGAGAAGTTTCACGAATTAATATGCACTGGCTACATCCCTGACGGTGAGGATACCAGCAACCTGGAGATGACACCTGCACGGAATGTTAGAAATTAATGACCTTTGAGAGCGAGTAAACACGTACCTTGGGAGTGGTCCAGCCGCCAATCTCTCCAGTAAGGGCCCATTTCCACTCATACCCGGTAGATTGTGAGGTGTGGAACATCAGTTGGGCTGCCGCAACAGTGAAACTGTGAAAGCCGGAGAGCGAGCAGAATAATGTATGTACTTGTTTGTCCCCTTGACCAACCGAACCAGGAAGGCCTTTTCTCGACGCTGATTGGCTTTGAAATGCCGCGGCTCGCAGAGCTCCTGAACCCGCAAGATGGGTAATCGAGGACATTGACCGTTCGTGCCTTTCTACTCTCACCGGGTGAGTTTCTTCCCGTCTCTCGTGCTACATCTCTGATCTTGTATATTTATCCCTTCCCAGTTAGCGTCAATGCAATCCATCGCCCTCTCAACTTGTAACTGGGCTTCGTGCTCACCTTTCATGACCGCGCCAAACAAGCTGAGGCCTTTCTGCCGCTGATTAACGGACCGCTGCCCCAAATTCTTGCCCTCATATTTCGAGGTTTTCGGCAACACGAGTTTTGTTCTGCCTAGTCCCCACCCCCTATCCTCCACCACTCCCTCCCTACCTTCCCTTTGGGGATTCAAATATTCATGAATCCCTGAAGATATCGATGTTGTCTTTGCCCTGCAGACAAGGACGCGGTGCCAATGCCAGTCCTCTCCGGTCCTTCATACCCTCAACATCGTCTCCCATTACCGCCATCGCAGATGCGGCTTTGTCACTATCGTACGATCCCAACTCAGCGCAATGGAAGGACGCTCGCTCGTCTCAGACGCTAGAATTCTCCCAACAGGGTTGAGGGTGCCAGTGTGTTGTGGACGTTCCAGCGAACATGTGAAACCTCATTGCATGCTCTTAATCGTCATCAGGCAAGGATGGGCAGCCAAGATTCCAGCGGGGATGGGTAGGGTTGCTCGTGGTGGGAAGGTGTGGAATTCGGAACATGCTCGCCGCGAAGCTGGGAAAGTTCGAACACAGAAGAAAACAACAGCAGTATGACGTGACAGCCCAGAGAATGCGAAGCAGGACNGGGGGTCTGTCGGCACCCATCGTAGTTGGTGGGTGGGCAAAGAGGGCGTTCACGCTCTCTAGGAGTCTCAGAAGGCTTGGTGCGTCTTTTAATCTTCTTCCCCCGCTTACAAACCGACAATGTACCCTCTGACACTCTGGAAACAGATCGTTAGCGACTCCGGATAACGGAGAGCAATCCTTCATCTTCTCATTACCCGGCAGCTCATTTTGGCGCACCTTGATCGCTACCTGACCGTTGAGGTGGAGCAAGATATCAGGAGATCGAAGTTGCGTTCGATGACAGTTTATATTACTCATGAGCGTGTATGCCAGTGGGGCCGGGCTATCCATTCTGCAATCCACGTCGAGTACGATCGATACAACCACATAAATACATTGACAATGATACAATTGTGTAAATACATAGACTAGTACTTCTACTACTACCCTGAAGCAGATGCTGCCACGAACAAAGCAAATAAGCTGGCGGCGATAGAAGAAGCCACCTTTTCTTCCAACTCGGATGTGGTTCATGCAGCCAATTCCACCTTCAGATCTTCGATTTTTCTGCAATCTCGGCCATCCCCAGTAGCTTCACGCCGTGTTTCGAGAAGTCGGACAAGAGATTTAACATTATTTGCCCTGTATCTGTGTCCAAGAGGGCGGAGGATAAGCAGTTCCCGACGCAACGAGATCGCTTCATCGAGAACTTCCACAGCTCCATCTCGCTCAAACTGGGATAGATAAGCTTTAGCAAGAATACTGAGAATTGTATGTCGATGTGGGTGGGGTGCAGGACAAAGTGCCAGCGCCTCACAACCCAGTGAAATCCATTCGTTCAGGGTCCCAATATCTTTGTTGTGCTGATAAAGAGCATGGAGACAGCGAGCAAGATTGTTGAGCGAGCCGGAGCGATTTGGGTGGGGTGCAGGGCACAGCCCAAGCGCTTCGCGATGGAGTGAAATGGCCTCGTTCAATGCCCTGATGTCACCATTGCACTCATGAAGATCATCAAGAGCATTGGCAAGGTTGTAAAGCAACAAGGAGCGGTCTGGGTGGGGTGCAGGGCGGAGTGCGAGTGCTTCACGATGCAGGGAAATGGCCTCATTCAATCCATCAATGTNCCCGATTACAGTTATAAAGAGATTGAAGAGCACAGGCAAGGTTGTTGAGCGACGACGGGCGATCTGGGTGGGGTACAGGGCGGAGTGCAAGTGCATCACGATGCAGTGAAATGGCCTCGTTCAGTGCGTCAATGTCCCCATTGCGCTCATAAAGAGCTTTGAGACTATTGGCAAGTTTGTTGAGCAACTTGGGGTGATCTGGATGGGGTACAGGGCAGAGTTCAAGAGCTTCACGTCCCAGTGAAATGATCTCATTCAATGCTTCGAGGCTGTCATTGCGATGATAAAATTCCTTGAGAGCACTGGCGAGATTGCCGAGATACCTGTAACGATCTGGGTGGGGCGTCGGACTGAGTGTGAGCGCCATGCGGGAAAATGAAATGGCTTCGTTGAGGATGTCGCTATCTCCGTTCTGTCGGTAACATAACTGGAGTGCGCCAGCAATGTTGTCGAGTGTTTCTCCATGGCTGGGGTGTGGGTCCGGCCGGAGATGTAATGCATGTCGAAAGACCACCACAGCCTCCTCATACATCTGGAGGTTACCTGTCCGGTCACCCCTTGCACGATAGCACCTCCCGAGCTCTGACCAACCCTCTGCATCACCACCCTCAATCCTTACAGCAACCTCTAAACAAGCCACCTCGAATCCCCAATGATCTCCGCCAGTTTTGCCCAGCCGACGTGCCACCTTCCTCAGAGTCAATGCCATCCCGTCCTCCCCTCGAACATCCTTCACTGTTGAGTCAACCTCCCCGGCCAGTAAGCCTTTGAGAAGCAATGTTGCCCATCGTCCGTGGGTGTTAGGGATCATTTGCAGCGTCGAACAATGTTCTGTCTGTAACCATTCGTTGTTCGAGCGTGGGGTCCCGTTGAATACATGGTGCGGCCAGTACTTCACAACGTACTGCTGCAGGGGACGAAGGGGGTAGTCGTTGTGCAAGGAAGAACGCAGCAGGATGGTAAGTTGCTTGAGACAAGTCAAGCCTATCGCAGAGTGGGAATCGAAGGTGGAGATGGCGAAGGAGGTGTCTGTCGTTGGTGCCTGGATATACTCGAGGAATGATAGATGGAAGAGTGTTGTTGCTGGATGAATCATCTTTTCTGAGCCGGGCGGAGGGGATCGTGTCTGGAGAGCAGAGAGAGGGAACTGAATCTTGTTTATGAGATGGGACGGGATTCCTGTAAGCGTAGAAAAGTCTTCGAGAGAAAGTGGTTCCTGGAGGACAGTAGTCGCCCCCATATGCCGTCGAAACCACTTCCGGGCATCAGACGACGGGAAAAGGCGCTCGAGCGCGTTGCGATACAAGTCGCCGAGCCCATCACTTCCACCAACTTGCCGCCGACTTCTGACTATTTCTGCGAGGATTTCGTGGGGTGGGGACTCACTGAACGAGTGCGAAAGCACCCCAATCACGGTCGTTGCCCATACTGGGAGTCCACCTGAAAGCTCCGTGAGCTTCTCAACATCTAGAGAACTAGCTTTCCGCCCATCCACCCACGGAACCCTTTCTAAACTGTCGAGAAAATACGCCTTGATCACCTCGTTTGAAATCGGGCCAAGGGCATACGTGTAAATCGAGACCTTGTCGATACCGGGTAAGCGGGAAGCGCATGGGTTCAAACGATCCGTCAGGATGAATTTGACGATCGAACTTTCCGAGTTGAGGAAAGCGAGCGCCTTGGTGAAGGTTGGATGATCCCGCCATTCGTCCATAGCGTCCATGATTATGATGAGCGGTTGCGCGTGGCCGAGTGACCGCAACGGTTCGAGGATGTACTGCTGGAGGTGGTTTTCCACCGAGGTCCCATGACATCGATCCATCGCCTCCACTATCTTCGGAATCGCTCGAGGATGAATGCATCCAATTTCGTGAGCTATCATCTTGATGATTGTTTCGGGTCCCAATGTTTCTGTCCGAATGAGGCCGAGGAAAATGGAGGCAGCCAACCGACCAGATGAGCGAAACAGGTCTTTGAGGTGGCTAGCGAGAGTGGATTTCCCAATACCAGCTGGCCCATGAATGCACAGGACGAGGACGGTCGAGCTCGATTCCCGCTCGCATAACTTGTCAACGTCTGGCTTCCGACTGTTAGGTATGTACTCGTCATGCTTCCCACTCATGTCCGGATGCTTTGGAAGTGCACCCAGCCGTCCTCGTCCTGAAATAATACCCTGTCAGCGATATCTGTTGATTTGTCGAATTCCACCGTTCACGTACCAATTTCGAGAGTTTTCTGTGGCATTCCCACTTCGTTGAATACCTGAACATGATTGGCATTTATCTTGAAATCTCTCATTTGAACATCATGGGCGCCCTCGAACAAGGATATCGGCTGTGCCCCCGTCAAGGAAGGTACCGGTGGAAAATGTGAGGATGGCGATCGGTCCCTTGGATCGTGCGATCTTTCGACCTCGCTGCCGCTCGCAGTGGGGGGGGATTGATGACTGGGAGATGGGGTTTTGAATAGTCGGGGTCGAGATGGAAGCTGCGAGGGGGGTATCATTTATTGTAGCGGGCGGAGACGCAACAAGCTTGTGATTCGTTTTGTTCGTAGGCGGATGCTCTGACGGCTGAGAGATGGAAGTTTGACCACTGGACGCTGTGGGGTCGTTTGCAGGGGTAAGCAGAATGGATGGTGTTGAGGAACCCTGAGTCGGTAACAGCCCAGCGCCCGTGTTGGCGGTTTCGGCCAAGAGTTGGGAATGTCTAACATCAGACTTGCCCCTGCGTCCCTTGACAAATGAGGAGAGACGACCGAGAAGATTGGGCTTTGTAGACCCGGGAGGCATCGTGCGAGGATGGGAGGGGGGAACCTAGCAAGGTGTTGAGGGAAGGGAAGCAAGGAGTAAACCTCGCCGCAGAATAGCCACTAACACGAGTTAGGCATGCGGCATCTGTGCGCAAGCGGTCAAATTAAGGTAGGGGCTGTGATGTCTGATAGACGCCCGAAATCCTGTGAATTCCTATGCATATCACATTGCCGTCAGTCATGACATGTACAGCGCACAAACGGTCACATACGATTCAAGCTGCGTCCCTTTGCCACTTTCGACAGGTCTAAGGCTCAATACGAGCATGAGAACGAGCAAAAACGGACATTCAATTCGGTCGTTGTCTCCAAGCAAGGTAATGTACACAAGAACTCCAATAACTTGAGAATCGCACGGCCATCTGGATCCAGTACTAGTCTGGTCCGCCAGGACCCGATACATTTGTCGAGATTCATGGAGAGCTTGAGGCCTCTACAACTGCAATATTAATAATTCGTAGTCAGCAAACGAGGCAATAGGTGCCAGAGCAAAGGAGGGGTAGCCAATGAAAGTCACGAGAAGAAGTAGGAATTAACCAAGATGGCGGAGGGGATAAAATCGCTGGATGAATGAAATGAAGGAACGCACCTTCATATCTCTCGCATACTGAAAAAGAGCTAATTGTGCCGTGGGTCAGATGACAGTTGCCATCGTAGCAGCAACTATATAATGAAGCGCCCTCGTTGGGCATCAACTCGAGGTGGAAAAGAGGTAGATTATTTGCCGGAGAGTCTCGATTTGCGCCATTGTGCAGTTTCTTCTAGGCAAGGGTACCCTTGAGATCTATCGATGAGCACGGCAGCCATGAATTGAACAGATAGATTTATACCAAAGAGCCCGCCTTGTCCGAACCCCTTCCTGCGCGATTCCACCTCTCTCCTTGGGTTCTCCTTCCTTCTGTCGCACCACCCGTCCCACTTGTACCCATTCTCCTCCAAGAATAGCCACTCCGCCCTCGTCCTTGCTTCAACTCTAACCCATCTCGCCATCTGCATGCACTCGAGATATTGCCCAGGTCCCTCGGCTCCAGGTTTCACAGTTGCCTCAACTGGGCTTCAGGAACAGATATAGCCAGTGGTCACGGGAGGGTATCCTAATGGATTACCATTGGTCAGAGCCAACAACGACAGGTTTGAGGTGGGTTGGTTCGTCGACCCCGTGCAGTACAATTCTATAAACAAGTTTAGTGTCGTTGGGAAAAGCCAATGCAAATGATACAGAGGTGCCGCACTCGATCTGATCAGAGCGAGAGTGCTTTCCAGCCCCGTGGCTCTCGCCGGAGGGTAGAGTGGTGGGACAATTTGAGGTGGAAGTGGAACGGGATACGAGTCAAGCTAGGCAACAGCCACAATTGCGAAAAAGGACCTGTAGAGCCATAGCCGTACCATGCTATTCAGTAAGGCCTCATGATGCATGGAACCCATACATAGGAATGAAGATATGCTCACCATTAACGACGCAGCCCGGAGAGAAAGAGGTTTGGTCGAAATTCTGCGTTGAAACCCGAGTCTTGACTTCAGTCCGAGTCACCGACCTTCAGTTCAACCAAATTTAAGAACGCAATTTCTTGAGACGGGGAAGTTTCAAAAATGCCGGTTAATTGGGGGAGGAGAAGGGGAGTCGGCTCGGAGGCCAGCTGTTTGGCAACACCGCTCGATGCCAAACAAAGACGGAACATCGAGCTCCCGACCCAGACAATCTTGCCGAGCAAGGATCGAACTTGGCGGCCAGTATCACGTCGATATGCGTAACCTGCTTTGAACCTGCTCCCCTTTCGCTCTCCGACCCGAACCCGCAAACCAAGTTTCTTTGCGGCACCTAATCTCGCGCCGTCCTGACTTGTCAGCCGGCTGACTCCCGCAAGCTCTTAATTGGACTTTCACTGTATACCTGGGATTGGTCCTTGGAGCTATCTCTTTAGTCGTATGTGGATCTAGTATGCCCACCAGTCAGTAAAGTCATCCCTTTTATTGCTGACGTCNTTTTCTTTGCAGATCCCGTCGCTCGTTCCAATTGCAGAGCCCCGCCGCAGGTGTCAACAGCCCTCGACCTTGTCAACTGAGGCTCAAACCTCCATCAGGTTTTCTGTGGGGTGTAGACAAGTGTATATATAGCCTTAGCATCGGTATCTAGGGTACCATATTTATAAGGATGGCAGATGGTCAGGTAACACCTTATAATTTCTGGTAGACTTTATCAAGTTAAGTTTGGTCAGTTTTAGTCATAGTTACGGTGCTCGATAGATCAACGGGGTTTAGTGCCACTTTGCAGCAGATCTGTCTGGTAACAACCCTCACATAAAAGGGGTACACCCTCGAACGGCTCTACATTACTAGTCTTTTATCAAACGATACATCTCACTGTTATCGTTCTCTTCATGACATATATATCGAGCGCATCGCAGA
>JANBPK010000111.1:0-23596 GCA_027579435.1 Candolleomyces eurysporus
AGTAGTCACCTGTGGCAAGCGGCCGATGCTTCGCACGGCAGGAGCCGAGGCATTTTGCGGGCTTCCGAGGGCGAGATAGAAAGTGACGGCGGCACGAAATATGATGGCGGAGTGGGAGGAAATGTTGAAATGGGCGGACGGAAAACAGGCGGAGCTGCGAAATGACTGATGGGAGAGATGCGGCCCGGTCACAAGGAGCGACGTCGTCTTGGCATTTTTGGACCCCCTTAAGTACCCTCGGCAATTTGGGGTTTCAATGGAAAATGACGTCAAGCGAGACGCTACACTGACAGCGCGTTGCCGACCGACTTGACTCGAACTCGGCGTTCACAGCTCTCCGAATCCGGTTTATATCAACAGCTGATCATCGCGGTCACGAAAGGAGTCCAGCCAAAATCCAGCAGAGTGGCAGCGGCATGAGATGTTCCCTCCTTGTTTCCTCGCTGCCCCGGAGGTAGCAGTGACTCAGAACAGCTAGAGTCCGTGGTATCTCGCTTCGAAGGCGAACACTGATGAGATGCATACACCGGGGCATCAGCCACACCCTGATTTCCGGGTACTCTGCATAGTTCCCTCAGCTGGATCTACAGCTATATCGCACTCTCCAGTCTCCGAAGGGACCCCTTGGACTTGCCACCCTCGAATGGCGACCCGCTGGCGCAAATGTTCTTCTACCTACTGGTATATCTCTCCCTGAACTTTCGAGTCGCTCGGTTCTTTACTGTAGGCCTCCCCTGATTTGCAAGCGTCGGGCATTGAATTTGGGTTTGAGCGACTTGGGGGGACAAAGCATGCATTTTGCATGGTTCTTGTAGTGGCCGTCTCCTTGTCTGCCCCTCCATCTCACCCTGGACTCGCGTCATAGCTTCATCCAAACCCAAAAGGCTCCCAGTCAGAGCTGAAGACAGCTGTAGACCCATGTTTGCAGTACCTGAATTGCTGCGATGGCAGATAGGGAAGCGGTGATTCAAAGAGACTGGCAGCAGCTTTAGACCTCTCTAGTACTCGCCCTTGACAATGTCCGTCAATGTTCTGCCCGTGCACAACTAAGTTCTAACAACTCGGCACTCCTCCTACGAGTTATCTCGGCGTCAACTGATCAACCGCGCATACTGGCCATGTGGTTGGGTTGATGGATGCGCTGCAGACTGGGGGGCTAAATATGTTTGAGCAGCGCGCTCACAACCCTTAACGACGATGGACGACCATTTGACAATTTTTCATGGTACGTGCACTTATTGGAACTATGTTTGTCTCCTCTGTGGCAGGGTGGCCGGTTTGAAATTTGATCGAGATCCCTCGTTGGGAGTCACCACTTATCTTCCTGCCATCGCAGCGGTGCAAGCAAGGTGCAAGTCCTGCAAGCATGGGTCCGCAACTTTCTTCGGCTATGACTGGGAGCCATTTAGGTTTGATGGATGAAGCTATGACGCGAGTCCAGGGTAGAGGGAGCGGCAGACGAGGAGACGGCCGCTACAACTTTGCTAAATGCCTCGGCACTTGCCATGCCCTGGATCGGCCTCTCGCCACGAGTTCTATAGCATGGAAGCCCAGGACACCAGCGTTCAGGAATTGGACCCATTCCGGCTAATGACCATGACTATGAATTTGACGTTTTACTATGTTGACTGGGCTGATTCTGAGCTTGCGACGGACAATCTATAAATTACTGTTCATACGTATACAAACGGCGCGAAATGACCACCGAAGCATATGCGTCTCAGCCTTCCCAAATTAAGCCCCCATTACCAGTTTCAGCCACCGTGCTAGGCGCTTGGGCATGGAGACTTTCAGCTTTTCGATCTGCTCGGCCATCTTTTTTACCTTCGCCTCTTGCTCTTGTAGCTGTGCCTGTGCTTCCGGATTCCCTGCAACCGCGTCGGCTTCCAACGCTAGCATTTGAGTTTGCGCTTCGAGCATCTGCTGCAGTTGAGTCCGCAGCTCTCGAGCTGCTTGAGTCTGGGGAAGGAATTTGCGACGGGTGACGAGCTCCCTTTGGATTTGGAGCGCTTCGGACTTGGATTGCTCGATTGCTCGTTTCTCGACCATGCCGAGGATGGAGTGGATAACTCCCCAAGCACTTTCGTCCTCTTCTCCGGCTTTCAATTGCTCAACCCGTGCACCACCGGCCAACATGGTCTTCCAGTGGTTCTTCTCCAGTTCTTCCTGTCTCTTGGCGAAATTTCGTCCGTAAGCCCTGCCCCACTTCGAGGTGACAAGGATGACCTTGTCAAGCGCCGAATCGCCGCACAAGTGGTTGAACATTTCGAGGTTTCTTCGAGCTGTCCCGGAAAATCGATCTTGGGAGATGTCGTGCAGATAAATCACCCCACCGAGAACCATTTTTTTTGCGATACCTGCCCATTTCAGAGAAGAACGTCAACAGCTGCCCATAAATACGTATGTTTACCTACGATTCCTCTAGCCACTTGGCGATCCGCTGCAGAATCACGAAGTCCCCAACATAAGTGTCGTCGAAGCCAGGCGTATCAACAATGACGATTCGATGGCCCTTGATGCGCTTCCAATTGTTGGTTTGTCCCTCGATTATAATAGACTCAAGTTGGCTCGTGCAAGACACCAATTCTTCGCCAACCACCACACACTTTGTCGATCCCAAACGTCGGAGTAGGCTGTTGATGAACTACTCATAAACGAATGAGCGAGTTCAACATCTCACTGGTAAAACTTTGGATGCTTACACTACTCTTCCCAGCACCAGTAGCTCCCATGATTCTGAAAGAAGCGTTGTAGAGCGGTCAAAGCAGCTGGGTTTTGTCAACTCACGGAACTACTATGTCGGTTTCTTGCGCGTCTTTCAAAGTTGGGTCGATTCCTGACATAGCTAAGTGCAATCGCAGACGCGGAGCAGATGAAAGTGAGAGGTTATTATGGAGGACAGGACGATGGGTACCTAAGAGCTGTAATACACGAGGCGGGGCACGAGGCTGGTTCGCAGGAACCTTTGGCATGCCACGACGCCCAATCATTGGAACGTGTCAAGGTCCGGTGAGTGACAGACTCCCGTTTCATTCTTGGTAATCACCCTTGTATTCGAACCCATACTTAATGCAGAAGATCTATCTGAGGGTGCTCGTCGTTCCCGGGTCACCGTTTCAAACATGTATGGAATATGCCAAATCTGCAAATGCCACCAGAACTGATCAAAGATTCTGCAACGAAAATCGCCAATCTCGAACATGCTCAGCGGCCTACAAACCAGTGGGGCTGGAGTCATCGAGAAAGAGCGGGCAACTTTCCAAGTCACATCTACGCATTGATTCCTGATGTGCTCAACAGCGCCTTAATTTTATAGCTCGACATCGTCCTTCTGTACATCTGTATATCTGAAGGACGTTTCAACAAAACACATGCATCTTACTCATCTCTGTATAGCGGCATGGGGCTTGTTGGGTCTGGAAGGAGCGCTGTATGGGCAACTTGTCCATCGCCGTACGCTTCAGTTTACTGATCATGATGTTGCCCTAGTTCTTCAACGCTCTCTTTCCTGATTCCACACGGCAATGAAGGTCCGAATGATTCCCTTGCGGTTGGACAAGGGATGTCAAGCCTACTGTTGTCAAACTTGATTCGGGGGTTGTCCCTCAATGCAAGGACTACCACCTAATTGTAGTGGACACTCCGGGATTCGACGACCCAAGCTCGACTTCCATTTTGCCGATATGAAGCGGCAGCACAGACAGCAGTCCCTCATCTCTCAAGGCAATAGTTAGCTCCAAACGCTTTAAAGATTGGTAGGCATTCTGGGACGATTCAGCAATGGCCGATTTCATACTAGACCGTAGCTATCTGGATGTATTGGCTCCACGGTAACAAAATAAGAATCCATTGGTCCGTTTTTCCCTAAGTAGTCACTCTCAAACTTGAATACTACGCAAAAACTATGGGGCAGTGCCTCACTCCTTATTGGCCTCACCTTCGCCACGCACCCGCGAACTCCGTCGAAAGTCTTGATTGGCAAGACCCAGGAACATGGCCGGTACCTATATACCAATGTGAAGGTTTTGCCTCACGGAAAGCCTCGACGGAGAAGTTTGCTCCTGTACCAGTGTCGTGTATTCGAGTCCCTACATCATAATCTAATCATATGACATTGAGTGTCTTTCTCGGATCTGCCCACATGAAGTCGGAGGCAATTTCCCCCTGGGGATGATATCCTTCTTTCCAGAACGAATAATAATGGGCGTACGACGAGTAATGTCAGACCAAAACACCAAGGGTTGAGGAGATCCGAATGGGGTACAATTGAAACCCCACAGCAACTCCTTTAAACCAAAAGGAACGGGACAAGCGCAACTTGCAGCGGTAGCACGAGAGCGCGGTGAACAAGTCTGAATTTGCATAAGTTAAGGTAGGGAGATATCGTCCACATCCCAAGAACTGTAGAAGCAGGAGCAGGTTGTGCTGGTGGCTCGTAGTGACCACCGTCATTCCGAGCCAAATNTCCTGGACACTCCTTGTGTCCGGGTTTTGCCGTATGTTATATATGGTGATGATGTTCTTCGTGGTTTTTGTTTTTGCTTTCGAATAGGCGCCCATAAACAGGATATGACTCAATCAATGGTGACTCAATGGACAAATGGACAGGAAAACGCTCCTTGTGACTCTGATAATCTGATGATGACTCGAAAATCGAAAAAATTGGTTTTTTGTGATGACTCTGTTCTCAGCCCTTTACTCAGCCCTTCGGGGTGACTGGTCAGTTCCATGGTTTGGTCACTCTATCACTCTATTTGGGGATTCAGCCGTTAGGAACACTTATACTTTCTTTTTCTCGTGGTTGGGGGACTCTGAACTGCAAATGCCTCGCGGATGCACAATCGATTGGTTTATTCGAAGCCTCTTTTGACTCCGCCCTGTGCATACCACTCCGAGAAGTGGATTTGCAAGGTACAACGTGGGTCTCGTTGGGTTTGCTAAGTACGACGCGGGGCCTCGTCCTCTCCTTGGAAGTTATGGGACGCTCTTGTCCAGTCTTTTCCCCGTAATCAAGTGTTTTCCTGTTTTCCGGAGCTGAGGGCTTGATTCAATGCAGTACGAGCTGTTAGTCTTCGTGTGAACGTGTCGGAAAATGGTCCGTTGGCAGCGTGATTCTTACTCTCCTCTTACCTCATTTCTCTTTTCCTGTTTATTTATTTTAAGTTCTGTCCTCATCTTTTTTTTCCGGGATAGCTTGTGCAAATACTTTTTGGTGATATATGGTCTGGACCTGCTACGTCTCAACGTACTCTAGTTATCATCTACGTTCCCTTTCAGTTTGCATCCTGCTGAGAGAAGGATCGCTGGACACCGTCCTTCTTTGGAGATGCATACAAATCGAAGGCAATCATCGTCTACAAACCTGTCGGTGTTAGAGGATTATGCTTACCTTCGACACCTTTCTTGTCGAAAGCTGGCTGTCTCTATCTTGTTTCTCAGCGGGTCGGTTTCGAAGAGGTTTCGAGTCTGACAGTCGAGTTGTTCTATTCGTGAGAGTTCTTCCCGCAGTTCTTGTGACATTTTTTGAGTTATCCTACTCTTGGGGAACGGCCTTAATATGAGCAGCCCGTTCAGAGATGTTACTCTAGACAACATGACGTAGACCCCTTGACCCCTGGCCGTAGTTAGGTCTACAATAGCCCTATCGAGAGTTCTCCCTTGGCTCTTGTAATCCGTGTAAGAGTATGCTGGCATGATAGGAACTTGTTCGCGTCTGAACGATTTGGACTGGAATCCTTGGATGGGATAAGGGAGTTTGATCGACCTTTTCTTGGTGAATATCGGAACCACCCCGTCGGGGAGACCTGGGGCAGATATAAGACTGTTTGGAATTTCTACATATACCACCTTGGCCGTCCTGTTCCCGGCGTTGTCTACTTCGTACACTATATCTTTTATCGTGCCCTCGGATCCATTGACTACCTTGAACGGGACGGATACGTTCTCTGTTAACATCACTTTCATTCCCGGAAACATGGGCAGCTTTCCTAACGAGTCTTTCGTTATTCTTGACGGAAGGTTTCGTAGGTTGTCCGCGTCAGGTCCTTGGATGGAGTTCCGTTTGATGGTGTCCAAGGAATGGTAAAGCTGAACATCCTGTCCAAGCCTTTGCGCGTGAGATGTTAACAGTCGAATGTTCATGGCGTCTCTCAATGCTCTATTTCCTGCGATGACCGGTGCGTCTCTAAAAGAGCTTAGTTCGTCTTTGTTGTTTGCATACACGTACGTCAGATCTCTTCTCCTCAAATGTTCTAGAATTGACAGGCCGTTCACTTGTGCTGGGCTGCCATCGTGATCGGTGCAATGGTTAGTCCTAAGCATGGATAATATATTTGCGAGTGTTTCATCTTCGCTCTGTCGCCTATTCTGACGAAGGAGGGTCACCGTTTGAACTTGCCTCCAGAGAAACGCGCCCGATAAAGCAGAGATGCTGTCGCAGTTCTTGGCGTCGAGGTAAGAAGGTTCGTGGACAAAACGATGGCTGAACAAGCTAGGCTGTTTGGGTGGCGTCAGCTGATAGAAGTCCCCTGTAAATATCATGTTTATCCCTCCAAAGATGTTCATCGATTCTGACGGAGAGTCTGCCTTCGCTGTCTTCAATCTGGATGACATAACTGCCATAAAGTAGGAGCCGACCATTGAGATTTCGTCCACTACGAAGTACTTCACGTTTTTCCATTCTTCCACGAGTCGTTTGTTTGAAGCGCTCTTTTTGTTGGGACTGATCGCTAGTAAGTGGTGTAGAGTTTGCCCTTCTATGAGCGACGCTGCTATACCGGTTGGCGCGCCTAGCCTTAGAATGTTACGCTTGCCAAGTTCTGCGAACAGCATCACTATCGTCTGGATGAGATATGTCTTTCCTGTGCCCCCCTCTCCTCCTACATACATTAACAGTTGATCCCCTCCCTGTATAAGGTGCTGCGCTACTAGCTTGAAGGCTTGTTTCTGTTCCTTGTTCAGATTCCTAGACTGGATTAAGTTGTCGACGATCGGCCACTCCGGGTTTTTAGAAGAATCGGTACGATCGTGGTCGTCTTGCACATTCATAACGCCCGAATTTGGTGGGATGGACATTGGACGCGAGGCAGAAAGGGGCTGTGACCTTGGAACAAGGTCTGTAGCTGGCTGGTTTTCGGTTTTGCAGGAGTTCATGTATACGTCTTGCAGTGAAATTTTCTTAGCGATGTCTGTCGAGCTCCTGATGTGGGCACCGTGAATGTGTGGTCCGCTGTGTTTTATTTCCATGGGATCAGGAGGTGAGCTGCTTAAGCACTCGTCCAACAAGTCGCTCACAGTTCCTCCCAACATGGCTTTAAGATCCAATGTAGGAGAGTACACGATACTATCCGAATCCCCTTGCGTCACTGCGAGTTCGAATACGTCACTTTCTAGGGCTTGTGTTCCGGTCTGTATCGATTCACTCCCCTCTGGATCGGTGTCCATGACTGTGAAGGGTTGAAGGTTTCTTCTAGGGCCGCGGGGCCTTAAGTCTCTGGCGTGCTTCGCTTCCGATAGAAGAGAGATGTTCTTCACGATTTCCTTCTCCCAAGGAGGCAGTTTGGCTTCGTATTCTTCGAACGATTCGAGCCACGATATGCTGTCTGTCGGACGCAAATCTAATGGATTCCTCCACGGTTTGAAAAGGATTGTGACGTCTCTGGCCCACAGTTCTAACTCCTCTGAGCCAGCATTTCTCCGATGAATACGCGGTCCGAGAAGGACTGGAACCGTTGGTACAGTCCTGGTTTTGAGTCGATGAGACGCGTATTGCGGGTGGATCTCAGAGTAAAACTTATCGCCCTTTTTGTTCGAAGGTTTCGAGGCTACTTTGTTGGTCCATGCTAAGTGTCTGTATAAGCACATGCTGCAAAATGGCTCTGATGTGGGTCTCAGAATGTAGTCTAGGAGACGGTTCGACGGGGTAATCGTTTTGTCTTCGGATGTCACTGAGACAGTCAGGGAATGCGTCAGGGCTGACCGATGGTCGACGTGAGACTCTGTGACTTTCGTCACGTATCTCAACACTTCTGCCCAGTTCATGTGTTGAAAAGTTTCACATGTGTAGTTTTCTCCACCTCCGATCAAGAAACTCATTACTTGCGGGTGAGAGAATTCCTGGTGACCCAGCATGCTGTTGACTGCAATAGTCATTGCCTTCCTCAAATTTGCCTCGCCCTCGTCGGACGAGATGAGACCTTTTAGTTCGAATTGTCGAATAGCATACGAAAGCGCAGCCAGTCCTGCATACATAGTGAGAGGTGCTTTCGAGATGTAGTCCGTGACATAATACATGAATGCCTTAGCGTCTTCTCCGGATCCGATGAACTTGATGTCCGTGTTGCACTTGAGGAGAAAGGTGATTACTGGATTGAAGAGCGTCATTTTGGGATGTCTTCTTCTGGGAAGTAGTGCTCCAGTGTCGCGACAAATTTCTGTCAACGTTCTCGAGGTTCCATCCATTCCAAATCTGCAGTTGGATGGATTTCTAGGGTCTCCTGGTCGAAGATATTTCCAGCAAGTACCAGTGTGTCGATGCCAGTTATACTTTACGAGAAGGTCGTCTACGTGTTCTTTCATCTCTGATTCGAATGTCGGGGCATCGCGACTGACTATAAGAGGGCCTGTAGCGGTCCCTGGGTGCTGTAAATCTGCGGCAATAAGTTCGATCTGGTCCGTATCAGGTGTGTTATCGAGGGTGGCTCTAACACCTTGGAAGCCAGAGTCGGCTATAGAGTCAAACCATCTGACTAGGCGAGTTCGGTATGTGTTAGACGNTTTTTAATTTTTCGGCCAGTTTCATGGGGGGTAGATGTCCTCTTAACCATAGTAGCATGTGGCAATGTAGACTGCCTCGTCCCTGGGTTTCTACCGTACCGTAATACGAGTCGCAGATACCGAAGATGCCCTTGCAACCACTGTTTTGTCGATTAGCTCGAAGAACGATTCGGATGAAATTGCGAATTATGGAGTCGAAAAACTGTGCGCAAGCGGCTGGATGACGAATCGATATTTGCATCCTCTCTTTCAGGTTCAGTTCCATCGTGTTGGCTATGTCCGTAGGGTTCATCGCACGACGTGCTAGTACTGCAACAATTGGGTTATGGTGGTCGGCAGGGTTTATGGTGATGAACAAGGTCGGGGAGCCTCTCTGATTTATTATGGCCCTAATTTCATTGCGCATCTTGATCCTTTGCGCCACACCTCCTGGAATACCGCGGGCCTTTGGCGAGATCGAGGCCATGAGGTGAACTATCCTCTTTTCTGCATCAGACACGGGCTGATATGACGGATTGCGCTGGTATTTTTCTTTGAGGGACTCGATGTCACGTCGGCTTACAGCACGCATGTCAGAGACCAGACTGGAGTATGTCGATATAGGGACAGAAAAACGGAGGCTAGTGTTTACCGCCGCTTTTCTTATGATGTTGTGGACGTCGAATGCGACTTCAAATTCGGTCTCGAAGAATGGGTCGTGCACGCTGAGCAGGTGACGCAGCTGAGCTTCTGGAGATATCCGACGTCTCCTCCTTGGCTCGTTGAATGCGCCTATGCCATAAGGATCAGCGTTGGGATGAGCCCAGCTGAGCCAGTTCGGGTTGTTTATGTCGGGGACAAGACTGGAACCGGGTCTGGTATAGAGGAACGGGTTGCCGCTCTTACACCAGTTGAGAGCGTGCAAAGACATTTCTCTATAGCTTCCAGCCGAGTTATCGCCAAGTGTGTACGACACATTCTCCATGAAAATTCCATCTAGTCCTTGGTGGCGGTCCGTGTAGTCCGATACTACGGATTCCACTGCGTTGTTCATCGGAAGGTGGCCTATACGGGCTGAAGCTGGGATTCCCAGGTCGTCAGGCCCGCTAAAGAGAGCTTCCAGATTGCTGGAGCTGAATCCGAGGAAGGCGGTAGACATACTGTAATGAGGATTATGATCGAGAAGGAATTCTATCAGTAGCTTGACTCGACTCTTTCGGACTAAGACCGGGTGCAGGTCTTGTATATTGGATCTAGTGGGAGGGCTCTTAGATACTACTATCGCACATATCGTGTCTCTAATCGTTGATGGTGTCGGAGGCAGGACGTTGTTGAGTTTCGGAATATTGAGAGGAGTTGAAATGATGTTCCCTCTTATGTGACGGCTTTTCGAGCGATAGAGCTCTGAGTCTGTGGGTTCGAATCCCGAGAATCTGCACAAGATGCTGTTTGTTCTTACTCGACATATCAAAGCCTTCTCGAAAACGGACATTGACTCGAAAGCTTCCCTTACGTTGGGCGGCAGTCTTTCCCTCGCGTAATATAGCCAATTGGCGAGAGCAAACTTTGGCATCTTCCCTTTTTTTAGGTCCCTATAGCATCTTGAACACAGGCTCAGTGAGCTCCGTTTATGTACATCAGACAATCCTGTCGGATCAAGGATAGCGCCGTCGTATGATACTAGGTCGTACGAATGAGGTAGGAGATGCTGCGGCAGGTCGTCGTTTCGGAGTAACCTCAGGTCGATTTCTTCCGGACTGGTGTGACGCAGATCTTTCGGAGTCTTGAGGGTGCTGCATGCCGCGCATGGACGGCGGATGAAAGCGCTGGTATTCATGTTCGCTTGCCACTTTTTGATTATTTGCCGCTTCAAGCTGTTCGAAACTGGAAGTAGGTGAGAAGGACACTCAGAATACGAACTGTCGCCCGTTTTATCCTGAACTATTTCAACCGATCCACTTTTTCTGGAGCTCGTTGGTCGAGGGTCTGGATTTGGTTCTGGGTCAATAGCGACTTCATCTTCACAGCTGGGTCTACATCGGGACCTGGTTTCAGCGGATGACGACGATCTGTGAACCTGTAGAGAAGTCGAATTCAAGGATGTAAAATTTCCAGTTGGTATCGGGTTTAATCGCGTTTGGGTGTCACAAAGGCTTCTCAATTTGAGTCTGGGCAGTTCTTTAAAAGCGTAGTAGACGGTTCGGCATCGAGGATCACAACGATGCAATTGTATGGCACTCAACAGTTCTTTCTTCTTCAGCTTCCCACTCCTGATCCCGTGGCAGCCTGCGATGTTCTGCAGTTCTGGGACTAGGAATTTTGGATATATAGTGGTTAGGAGGTTTATCTGGACGTTTAAGACGACTATGCTGGGGTCTTTCAAGCGCCTTTCTGCCGGGTGAATCGATGATGCGGGCAATATGCCTATGAATCGGTATCCGTGGCACCAGGAATCCACCGTTACCTCTAGAGCTCTTTGCATAGGCTGGGAATTGCGGACAGGCGCCTCAATGACTGAACAAGTAGGATCGGTGAGTGTATGGCGTGTGTGCGAGAGAAACATACCTCCAATTGTCAACTTAGACGAGTGAGAGTCCACTTTCCTCGACATAACTCGTTGGATATAATATGGGGAGTAAGGGAGCGAGGATCGTGAATCCTCACTGGCCGGTGAACATTTTTATACTGTCGCATGACGGTGCTAGCGCTAACACTGCCACATGAGGCCTTCAGTGATGCTGTGATACACAAACTGGTTTTTCTGACTCCTACAGTGATCACTTTAGTGAGCTTTAGATGCTGTGTTTCCCCTGTGACGGGATACCAGGCAACTCGCGGTGTCTGTTGGAAAAAAATGATGACGATCTGAGATTTTTTTATCGATTTGGTTTATGTCTTCCACCCGATTCGAATGTATTTGTAGTTGAAATAACGCGGTTGTCCTGTTCATGCCTCCTTTGCTTCTCACCGATGTGATAACAAAAGGCGGCGATTCAAATTGATTCGCCGGACGATGCCGATACTACGTCAATACGGGTGATGTGTCGATGGTGTTTTGTTGCCGTCCTCTGTCCCTGTTTATGGCACGTGATATTGCCCGTCGAGATATTTCGGCAATCGTTCGGCAACAAGCTGAACAACGGCGATTCCACATAATTCCCTCTCCGCTCGTTTCCTCTCACATCCTCTTGCTCTCTTATTGTTTCTCTTTATCTCTCTTTCTGTCCTTATCCGCGTTCGTAGAGCTTTGGGTTCGTTCCTGATTATGCCCTTGCAGACGGCCACAGCTTAGACTGAAGGTCTACCGTGTACATGCCCAAGCGGTCAACCGATTGCTATACGAATCGTGGCCATCACTATAGGCATGGAGACGTGTTTTAAGGAGCTTGAGGACCGTTGTGTACTGGACAATTGTCTTTTGCCCTGTTTCATTGTATCATCTCTCTTTCAGGTTGAGAGCTACGAAAATGTCAATGATGCTGAGGGATGGTTGCGATGACATTGCTGCAGCAATGTTAAGGCAAGGGTGATCATCGACGTTTTCTTACCAATCCTGATCTTGCTCCTTATTCCTTGCGTTGAGGATCTGGTGTATGAGCGGTTCCTCTCCGACCAAACATAGAGATATTGCTTACAAACCAATTATCGATAAACAAGAGCCCACAAACTTTTAGTGGCGTCCGACATGCTTTTTTCCTTCGCTTTCAAATTTTCCTTCCTTCGCGTCCTTCTACCTCCATGTTTGGATCAGAACGCCCAGTGTATTGAGCTGGTTTCCCTTCGGCGTTGTTTTTTCAAGGATTAGCTTAAGATTCTCGTCAGGCGGTATCGTCCCTCCAGCTTTTGGTAGCGAGATGACGATTGAAGAACGACTGCTTCCTTCAGAGTCGTGTCGAGAGTTTGCGTCTTGGGCTATTTCTCCCTCTCTGCTTTTTCAGGTCGAGCCTGGAGATCCGTTCGAAGACGAGTTGTCCNTTTTTTTCCACCTGTGGATATTTACTGCCCGGCATTCAAAGACGTCCGAAACATCTCTTTTGCTTCCAAGGCTTTTCGTGGATTCGTGAAGGATGCCAACATGAAGACTGTGATTATACGTTCATCCCGCTAGCTGGACNTTTTTTCTAGGGCTTGCAATTGAAGATGTATATCTCTCGGATACCATACGAGCGGGAGAAAGATGCGAATATATGGAGGTTCGCATAGACGAAGATTACGACCCGAGCAAGCTGGCTACTCTTCTTTCCTTTACTCCAAATCTGACCTCGTTCGTAACGAGGTCGCTTCGCCAGGTTCCTAGTTTAGGGCACATATCCATGGCTGCGCTTTTCTCACTCCTAGAAAAGAAGAACAGTTAGCGGTGTCTACATTTCGACTCTGCAGAGGATCCGCCTTCTTTCGAGGTTGTACTGTCCATCGCCGACTCTCTTAAAGCACTCCACACGCTGCACATGCAGCGTCTCCATTCCTACCCCGACATCTCGGGTTTTTACGCAAATCGCCGTCAGCCCAGATGGAATCTCGGTATTCAAGTCCTTTCGCTGGGGGTTTTAGACAACCCGTTTCGTTATCCCCCTGAGAGCTCGTCGAGTGGTTGGGATTCTATCCCACTGCTGTTCAGTGGCGGTTGTTTCAACTTCCCTAACCTCAGACGTTTGGAAATACCGACCTTCCCATCGCCCCTCTCCTTCTTCCAGGTGCATTGACCTCGCATACAATACCTTCGACCTACCTCGTGCCGTTCGAATTTTATCCTTGGACCGGCCTTGGAACTATGTACCAACCTTCGCTCGCTAGTCGTGCAGGTCTTCGACGCAACGCCTAGATGGGTGATCCCTTGAGTTGCGAACAACAGTGGGTATCATTACAGTTGTGACTACGGCCAATGTACCAACCTTCGCTCGCTAGTCGTGCAGGTCTTCGACGCAGCGCCTAGATGGGTGATCCATTGAGTTGCGAACAACAGTGGGTATCATTACGGTTGTGACTACGGCCAAAACGTCCGCTTGTCCAGTGCTGACGGAATGCTTGCACTCCTTTATGCGACTGATAGAAGTATTTGTGGTTGATAGCGTGACTTACGTTAGGACGGTTATTGTATCCACCTTCTCTTTTTCCGATCTCCGACCGTGAACTTCGTTACGCGTTAGCTATCCTCGGACGTTGACACACGCTACCTTAAGAAGCTCTAAGAACGGGATCTGTTTTCCGTGGTAGCCATGAAGAAGAGTGGAGATCACTCATAGGTTTAAATGTTTTGAGNTTTTTCTTGTTTGCGCCCGTCCTTGTTGTTATTATATCTTAGTGTTCTGCCTTACTTCTGATCTACCTCCATCGTACTTATCACAACTTGATTCAACGCTTATATAGCGGAAACTATTATACATTTGTTATATCATTTGTCAAATATCATTCTCGATTGGCCCAGATACTGCGTGGTGGGTTTCGTTGGGTGAGGACCCTTCGGATGCGTGACCCACCCTGCTGCTCGGCTGACCTACAATTCTGACGCGACTTTAACACTTAGAAACCATAAACCGTTTGCGACTCGTCGTATTCTGACCAGCAGCTTTGATATCTTCAGATATCAAGCCAAAGCGACAGACTCAAAATCGTCTCTCACTGGGGAAACAGGACCCAGTCTCTCGTTTCTTGTAGCCCGCCAAGCGGCGTCACCTATGAGAACCCTTTCCCTAGGAATATCGGCCGACTTAGGAACAGTGAGGAAAAGTTCGACTTTGTAAAAAATCGAGGAAAGGCGGAATGCGAGGGTAGTAGTGGGGCGAAGGTGTTTGATAAAAGGGATGACAGAATATCAGGTTAGCCCTGAGATATACGCCGTAAAAAAGGGTGATTGACCTTTTCCGTTTTTGATAGGCTTCTTCCCCGAGCTCAGGCTCCCCTCCTCGTGTTGGCTGTCAGTACGCCATCCGCTGGATGTGTCGCTGCTACGGTCAAAATTGGGTACGTCGACGTTGGACTTCTCGGATGAAATGCGAAGGTGCACCCTGCGTTTCAGCTGCGATCGGTTTTTTAATTTCTGTATATCATCTTCAATGAATGAATCGTCGGTAAGGCTATCGTCAGAGCCGGATTCGTCCTCTGTCGATAGCACTTCGGAGGAGGAGTCTTCTTCCTCTTCATCAGACTCCGGTACATACAAGGAATCCTCTGAATCGGTATCGGGGTCCGACGTTCCGTCTGTAAGCACGGCCAATTCATTTACGTCGAAAATAAAAATAAAAATGAATAGACATGAAAAAAGAGCTTAGACGAATACACTGTGCTTTTTGCTCACCGTATATCTCTTGATTATCGATGGATCCAGGTTCGAACGATAGTGGTACCTCGTCAGAGGTTGATATGACGCCCGTTCCGGAAGGGAGGTGAATCATGCTAAGAGGGCTTGCAACCCCAGAACCCGATCGGAACGGCGTTTGATATGGCGCCGAACGACGTACGGCTCTGTGTGGCCTATATAATCCGGTTGATCTAGAAGCAGGCCTTTTGTCTTTAGATTTTCCATTTCGATGTCACTTTTATACGCACGTCAATGGTATTGTCTCTAGTTCTCTAACCTCCCTCAGACGCTTAATAGACGGTCCAACCATTTCTGCTACGAATACAAGAAGATTGTGTCGTCAGCTGGAAGGTATATGTGCTTAGTCTTCGGTTGAAACGCAGTTGTTTGCGAAGTCCAAATCTGATAATAAGTGGGGAGGATGAAAGAACTGCGAATCGACATTCCATTTATACTGCAGGAAAAAGTGGACACGTGAATCGTATGCTGCTGGTGTCTGTGCTACAGGATGTTAGCGCTTGGTGTTAATTTAGAATCCATTCGACTCATCTGACGTCGAAGTGCGGATAATAAGGCTTGGAGAAGCATAGCCACACTAAGAGAGTATTCTCCGTTCCGTTAGTCATAGCAACTACGACCGCCGGTGGCTTTTCATCAGAACCCTTCTTCTCGTATAACACAGCCTCAGAACTGCTGATGCCCAAATAAAACCGGCCACGGACTCCTGACCCACCTACCGCCATCTTTCTATTGCGTTCATCCACCGGTGAGTTGGATCATTTTTGCTTCGTGGTAGAGATGTAACAGTTTTAGGGAGTGCAGAGACGTATTTGTCGGAAATGAACCGATTATCGAACGAAACTTTGACTGAGATTGCGAGTTGTCTAACAGATGATTCCCGTACGATAACGAACCTCATGGTAGCCAACAAGAGGCTGTCTGGGGTATGCGAGTATTTGAGATACCATACCCTCACCGTCCAAGGGTCCAAGGGGAGGAAACTTCTCGCTACGTTGCTATCTGGCTCTGCGACGTCCGAGAGGTATTGCTGCCGTGTGAAGAGGATATGGTTTAGGTTTTGGCGAGACTCGGAGATGTACCTCATGTCAACTCTGATGTGCGAAGTCCTTCCTCTTCTGAAAGGTTTAATTACCTTGAAGATAGATACCCATGCCCTGGATACCGCCCATGCCCTGGTCCGTCTTCAAAGGGCGGGAATTCTACGAAAGCACTCCCACCCTGCTCGCGCTTTGACCTACATGGCGGCGTCAAGCATCGATTCGTCGAGGCTCGTACTGCCATCTCTGTCCTATTACATGGTGACCGGATCCTACGATTTGAGTGTGGTAGCATATTACAGGTCCTTGCATGAACTCAGTATTGACTGTTTTATGGATTACGGGGAGTTCTCGGATCTCGTCTCGACCGCTTCCGATACCATTCTAGGGGATACGTTGCGTTCCCTCAGCGTCAGATTCGTGAGATCGGTGTCTCTGGATCTTTCCCTTCCCATCCTTTCAGACGCTTTCAAGGTTCTCGGGGCGTTGTCGCTCGATCAATCGTGCATGGACCTGTTGGTAAGTCTGTTTCTGTGGGTCCGTTCCGATTAAAATCGTGAATAGAGTGCTATGGATCTCTTCTAGTTGCTTACTTATTTGATTTCATAGGCCGCAATCGATATTCTAGGAAATGACGGAATGGTTTTTCCTCGCCTCAGGTATGCTTCCCTCAACCGGCGTCTGAATTATCCTCTGCCAAAGTGGGGTCCACAGCTGGAAAACGACCAACCGCTCATGGATTCGGTATGCGATCGCATGAAGAATCGGGTGCCCAGGCATAGGTATTTGGCGTATGTGGGACTGGGTTCTACTATCTGGGGAAGAGGCGGTGACGGTGCTTTCGTAGGGATGGATGTGAGTGATCCGAATACCTGGTGGCGAGGGATAATCGGGTCGCAGTTCTCCTACGGTCTGTATCCGGACTATTAGAAAATAAAGATAAATCGCAGTATTGTAATGACATGGATATGGTATCAGTTTACTTGCCGTCGAAGCTTACGCGTGTGATTATATCTTTACCATTTAATCAATTACTCTGGAGTTCCTCTCTTCGCATTGATGCGAACTTGTTGAAATTACATGTGTCTTTTCAGACGGGGCACTCGTGCGGTATATATCGTTAGGCTTCATAATCCGGCCCACAGTGGACTGTTGCGGGAATATTCTGCGATATAGACTGACTGAGGAAAAAAATATGACAGGAACCTTGTCGGATGATTAGTTGACGGCTGGGTTAGGCGCCGTATTACGGGTCACGACTTTGGTCTGATTTGTGTCATCCCTATCCTTGTGTCTGGTCTTTGTTGCGACGATTGTGTGCGATGACGCATCTTTCTGGTCAGTCACCGATGAGCAGGGTTGAAGCTGGTGAAGACTGTCTGGATGATGGTCACGACGAGTTGACTGCAGGTCGTCGTCCTCATTGACCACGGGTCCATGAAGGATAGGGAGCAAGACATGTGCCCCGCCGCCGTACACCTCGATGGCCATGAACTCGTCGTTCCAAGGTAAGGCGCCTGTGGTCTTCCTTAGATAGGTTAAGATGAGAGTAAGATAACGGGGTATGCATACCGGCTTCGAGCGGAAATTGCGACATGTCGGCTAAGTAGCTAATTGTCGTCCTTTCTTCCTTTGTTTATATTTAAATTTATCTTTTAGGAGCAGAAGCAGTTGGAAGGATGGTAGGGAGAAAGATGAATACGGAAGGAAGGAGACACCGAAAAAGGAGTTTAGGAGATGCGAAATGGCGATTTCTGTGGATTGAATGTATACTGTGGGGAGGACGATGAAGAGGAATTAATTGGGGACGCAGAGAACCAGCTTGGTCACTCTTGCCCCATGAACGTCAGGTGGTGTCCGTGTTCGGACAGACCAACCCTTTTTCGAGCAGAATGCCGGGTACAGGTCACAATTCGGGCTGATTCAATTCTCAGTCCGGGCTATCCGCGGGGGGAACCTTGGATACCATTCTGTTTACCATCCGTTTTTCCAGTTTATGCATCGGTACAAAGCATACGTAGTAAAGTGACACTCCTAGCATATGCCATAGAAACCTCCTTATATTAACTGGGAGGTCGTATGGACCTTCCCTCGACGTCTGGTCGGGTTTTGATCCGGGTTTTTCAACTCCGTAAGTNCGACGCGCTGGAATCAGACCGGAAGATATTTCCAGTCATGCAGAATACAGTATCTTCAGTCTTTTCAGTCTTTAATGCGGGAGTATCAGTCTTGGTGAGTGTTAAGGAGCTAACACGGAGCGGAGTATCTGCTGATGGGCGACGGGGCTAAACTAGAACGGGAAACAGAGGTTACGGCTATGACCCATCCAGACTACCTCGCTCATTCGATTGTAGGCGCTCCTGATAGACTAATAGTTTGAATGGTCGAGCTCCTCGTTCGTAAGACTTTCGCAAACAGCGGTTGTCATCGAACAACGTTCTTATGTACGCCAGCTCTCGGCGGCAGACAGATGAGACCCGCACAGGGTCACTGTTTCTGAGATTCGATCAGGGGGGGGGGGGGCTCTATGTTCTGTCGACTGAACCTCAGTTCCTCGCTTATTTAATAGTCCGCCGGCCCGTCTATTGATGGCACATCCTGCCTTTTTCTTTTTTTGAGATTTATTTTTGTTTGACGATGGGTACGCTTTGGTCATGCTTCGTTGCGATATGTAGTTTTAGGAGATAGATTGTATTAAGTTTGTGTCTGATTTCTGGTATGTAGTACGCGCTCCTTCCAACGCGATCCATTTCCCTCTTTCCGTTTATAGATTTTCTGGGACTCGAGCTGTAACTCAGCTCTGATTCGTAGTGTCAAGGACCGGCTTCTCCCTCGAAGAACGAGGCAGTTCTAGCCGTGGAAGATGGTCGTTGTCGATTTAATTTCTTTAGGGTGTAGCCATATCTCTCTAAGTATAATAATGAGTGTCGTCTGGATGTATGCCACGTAAGCGGGCCACTCGGGATTGTAAGTTCAAAGTTACCGACGATGTCAGAGCATGACTCGTAAAAATGCTGACAACCGGGATCACGTCCGCTCCCGGAACACAATTCGGCAACCAGCGGGCCTGCGTGATGCAAGGATAGCACAGCCTCTTTTCGATTTGCATCCGCACTACACCCACCTCTACCGAGCTCTGGTCTCGCCAATCCTCTCTACTCGTTGTCTCAACGTGTCTGATATCGACATAGAAGCGATAATGGCTCCACCTTCGTACCCACTCTCCGTCGACGCGACCCCTGGCGACATCTTGGTGGCTTCGGTTGACTACGCTTTCAGGGGCTTGCCCTCCACCACTGTCCAGTCTTTGTGCGATGTGGCTGGGGGCGTCTTCCACCATCGGGGCGCTACGGTGAACAGGATGGGAAACCCCCATCGTACCTCTCAGATCGTTGCAGGTTCAGCCGTCAATACAGCGATACCATCCGTCCCCCATAACAGGTACGATCGTGGAGGCTACGAGCAGTACGCGCGGCCCATGACCGGAAGTGACTCATCGGTGCAGCATCAGGACCCGCCATATGATCCTTCTCGGCCTGCCTTTACCAACGTACATTTGGCTGCTAGTTCGTCCACTTCGAGGCTCGTAAATCTTCGTTCTCCCCCGCTGGTCTCGTTTTGTCGGCCTCCGTCCCAATCCTATCTGCGTCCGTCTGTCCCTCTTGCCGTAGGCTCGTATAGGTTCGGTCCGCCTTCTTGGACGAGCCATTCTCTGAGGGCCGATCGCAATAGGAGCGTCCATCTCCGTGACGTACGAATTCATAGCCTCAGGAAGACGGTCATCGACTATCGAGTCAATCTACGCCACAAGCGTCGAGGACAGCGCAAGTATTATGTGGTTACAAGAGGCCGTTGCTGCGGTGTTTGGGACTGCTGGTAAGTTACCCTATGCCTCCTCGTCGAATTTGATTGTGTCTTACGATTGCGTTTTGGGTTACCTCGCTGTTCCCTCATTCTTCCCCGTACGCACACACGTTCGCTTTAACCTTGTTCCTGTATTATTTTTATATCTCTCGTCACCGCGGTGGTCTCTCCCTTTCCATCCTTTTTCGTTTGTGATCTTTATGTTCGATTCTGATTTTCGACCAGGCTCATTGTGGCCGCGATGCTTCGCATGGATACTGGGTGCACGGTGTTCAAGGGATACAGTAACTGGGAAGACGCCGTGAGGGCGTACCTAAACGCCAAACATCTCGGTCTCTTGTATGCTCTCCCGAGATCGCCGGAAGATATTCAGCTACTCGGATCGGTCGATAGGGCTATACAGTAAATCGAATGTTTGGCCTCGTTGCTATTTTACATATTCTATCCAGGCCTACTTTTTCGTCCCGTCGTTGGACCTTTAAAGTTGTTCTTTTCCGCGAATTTTCTCTTCTTATTCTTGTACATACGTCCCCGTCTCTCTGGTTTACGACGAAGATTAACTCTGAACCTCTTATATAGATCCGTATATACGTCTGTTTTTCTACATGTTCTTTGTTATTTTATTCAGCTCCTTGGCGGGATTTTCGCCTTATCCTCTGTCTGCTGCCATTGAGCCTAACACCTTCCGTTAGCGACTGTTAGCTCTCTTCTTTAACAATTTTTGACGACGGCACCACCAAATTCCCCCGTCGCTCATATCTTTTGTGCACCTGTACCTGACAACCCCAATTTCATGTTCCCCGGGCACGACGGATTAAACAGCCTTCTGATCGAATACACGAGGCGTCTCAAATTGATCAAGCGAGATCCATCGCGCCGAGTACCTTACCGACGGTTCGTTTGACAGGCTTCCCTCACCATGCATCATTTAAGTGACAAGAAGATCTAGATTTTCTGGCCTCGAGGCCCGTCCACCCTTGAGGATCGAAGATGAATTTGATAAAGGAAAGTTTGAGTCGATGCACCGCGGCGTCAGTTCAATCTGAAAGCCCTCGAAACGACATTTTTAAAATTTCACTAGTTCATTTCAGGAATGATACATCGCGTCCACCCAATCGAAATGACGTCCGAAGTAAGAAAATAAATAAAAGATTCCGCTAATAAATAGAACCACGAACCTACGAGCAGAATATAATTTGCACGCTACGTTGCTCTATACCGCCCTTCCGCAAGACGAAGACCAACTGTCCCATTCAAATTCATCGGCTGTCCACGATGGACGAATCTACGGTACCGAGAGTAATTCTGGAGGTAAGCCTACCTGTCTCCTTCTGTCTACCTGGAGAATCGAGCCCCAACCAGATCATCGAGCGTGTGGGACAAGACCCGCTGAAGGACGCTTTTAATCTCGAGATGCTTCAGACTATCGAGTGGAACCGGGGACCTATGAANGGCGCCCGGACTAGGTTGGTGGTCGCGCTCATCGAGCTTGCATGCGGACGATGCGTCGACGAAGTAGAGACACCAATGGCGGTTGTGTTTGGGTGCTGTATAGCGATCTGCGGGGAGTTCCCTGCAGCCGTATTCGGAGCGGCCTTCACCAACCGGATGTCTCCTCATGCAGAAATAGGGTGCCTATTATCCGCGCTTATCCAGATGATCGACTTCCCATCCCAATATTTTCCTCTCGTCGAGAGTCCTTCGAATAGGGCTCTATGTCTGGCTTCCTCCGTCGTAGGAAAGCTACAAGAGGCAAACAAGCATCTGTTCGAGGCGTCCCCAAACTTCCATCTACTGGCAGTCGTAGCGTTCAGGCTCTGGTCGTGTGGAAGGGGCGCCGTGGACGTGTCGATTTTTCCTTCCATGTCATGGAAGCCCAATGGCGATATGGGCACCGAAGTCCTGCTGAACGTACTGACGAATGTCATCTCTCGCTCTTATTTCTTGAAGTACTGCTCATCGGAGGGTCTGATAGGTTGGGAAACACTCGTTTCGTGGACCATCGGGAGGGCCATTATCCTTCAGCACTCGACCGATCACACCCTTTTCGACGTATACAAACTCGCTCTTATATTTCACGTCCTATACGATGAATGCGTCGAATTCTCTTCTAGAATGGGTATATCGAAACCATTACGTTTGCTTTCGAGAGCCTCTACGAAGGGTTCCTCCATCACGCGAGATCACGCCGTCGCAGCGTCAGCACTCCTGACTGCGGTGTATAACACGACGCTGGTTCCTCTCGCCGGAAAAAGGTTGAGGAGGAAGCTGACCGCCTTGTTGGGATCCGATCTCCTTCCACCACTGCGAATAGTTATCCACCTCACCGATCCCGATATGGACGACTGCGACATACAAGCCTCTTGGTCCTTATTCGTCCGTCTGATCGAACTCATCCAATTTCCGCAGAGCATACGGCCGCTTAGGAGGGCTACAAAAGCCTTGAGCCATGTATCACCGACGGATATACATCCGACATGGAGGACGTTTGTAGGAGTTACCAAGATTTTCTACGACGGGTACGCCAAGATGTTGATGTCAGGCAGCTACGGAATGTGCGATAATCTGAAGGTATCCGTCACTGTGTCTGTATAACGGTCCCTTATTGATTGAAATCGCTCCTTCGACTAGTGCGAGAAGACCCAGATCGACGTCAAACGATGCAAAAACTGTCGACAAGTCTTTTACTGTAGTGAGGAGTGCCAGCGTGAAGACTGGGTCGTTGTGCATTCTCGAGACTGCCGGGGTTATCGTGATGGTATCTTGCCGGATAGTGAGCATCTTTCGCCGTGTTGCAGGAGTCCTAGTGTCCTGACGAGCCTACCAGACAATACTACATTCAGGAGGAGGTGCTTTCTTGCGCACGGGCTGAGCGGGATGATTGCTGGAAGCATTCTCTTTGCACCTACGTCGAACCCTCGACTGGTTGAACTTCAACATGATCCTGACCAACTCCAACTTTTCAGACTCGATCACATCCATTCGCCGTGGATAAATTATGGAATAGACGATATCCTACGGTCCGAAAAGGCTCAAAACGTTCCCCTCGCATTTACTGCGATGTTAACCCTAGCCAAGACGAGGAAGGATTTAAAACTGGTCGCGGTATACTTCGAAGACGATTTCGAAAGGGAAGAGGACGAAACCTTGGGGTCGATCGAGGAGTTGGAGGAGTCCTGCAAGGCCCAATTAACGGAAGACACTGACTGCGAGTGTGAAGGCGACGTAATCAAAAGACCGTCGTACCTCTTTTGCTTGTTCAAACGGCCCGTAGGTCCATCGACCGACAAGCAAGTCTATACCCCTTTCAAAGTGACGGAGACGGCAGATATCGGCCTTCTTGACATCGCGGAAGCGACGCCTTGTACTCCTATCACAATTCTTCGTGCATAGGGTCAATGCTCCTACACCATATCCTCTTTTTTGTTGAACGGCCCTCCTCCCGCAACCGGGTCAGCTCTGGCTCGAGTTTTTCTCCTATTATTTCTTGAAACATTTCTCTGTATATCCTCTACCGATTGTTCCCTTTTCTTGTCTGCTCCATATATTGAATATTAATCGTTCTAGATATTTGTCGACTCTCCACCGAATACTCCACGAAAAGAAGATTGGGGGTGACGTT